>VZSE01011604.1:1681806-1708081 GCA_013398275.1 Promerops cafer
AGCGCTGTTATCCGATTGGCGGGCGGGGCGGGGCGGGGCCGGGCGCTGAGCGGGCGCGCGCGGTTGGCGGCGGAGGCGGCGGCGGCCGGTGGGTGCGGGGAGCGGGGAGCGGGAGCGGTGCGGCCGGGACTTGGGGGGGGGGGACGGGGGAAGGGAGCAGGGAAGGGAGCGAGCTGCGGGACCCTCTGGGGACTATCGCTTCCACTTCCCTGTGCCGTGAGGGGGACCCGCCCGCCGCCGGGCCGGCCAGGGATCCTAAGCTGAGGGGCCGTGGCTGCCGGCTGGGTAGGGGCGGAGAGGGCTCCGCCATGCCCAGGCAGCTTCCCGGCTGGATTCGTGGCCTGAGGGCAGTGAAGGGGCGGCTGTGCTCGCGTGCTTGGCTGTGATTCCCTGTGCCCCGTGCGGGGCGCGCTCGTGTGTGGAGGCAGCGGCGGCAGCAGCAGCAGCAGCTCCTGCCCGCTCCGCGCTGAGGCGAGCACGCACCCGAGTGCCAGATCCATTGGTGGCAGTGCTTGGATACACCCCCAGCTTCAGGCCTGCACACGGAGTACCATGTCCTCGTCTGGGACGTGTGTGCATGTGGCTCTCTTGGAGAGAAGTTGTAAGGCTATGAGGACAGTTAATATGGATTAGACTCGGGGGAGAGAATGATGCTAGACGATGATTTAGATGTGTTTGAATAACTAAAGGTGGGTGTTGAGAGGGTGGATCCAGGCTCTTCTTGGTGGTGCTAAGAAATAGGACAAGAGGCAGTGGGCAGAAACTGAGGCACAGGAGATTCCACTTGGGTATGTGGAAGAACTTCTTTCCTGTAGGAGTGACCACACTGGATCAGGTTGCCCAGAGANCAAGGCACGGACCCCGCGCCCATTGGACGGCGCTCGCCTCAGGCGCAGCCAATAGGGAACGCCCGCTCTGCCGCGCGCCGTCCCTCCCAGCGCTGCCGGTGACGTCAGAGCAGCGAACCCGTCCCTCTCCCTTTCGGCCCGCCCTCCCGACCTCTGATTNTCCTGTAGGAGTGACCACACTGGATCAGGTTGCCCAGAGAGGCTGTGGAGTCTCCCTCACTGGAGGTAGTCAAGACCTGTCTGGACACAATCCTGTGCCATGTGTGCTGTGATGACCCTGCTTGAGCAGGGAGGTTGGACCAGATGACCCCCTGTGGTCTCTTCCAACCTTCCCAATCCTGTGAATAATCAAACTGAAATTTCAAACTGGTTACCACTGTTCGCTTGTTATGACCTTCCCTCAGTGATGACTGAATCCTTAAGAAAGTGGTGGTGAACTTGAGATTTTATGTTCTGAATTATGGAAGTATTTCATAGGGGAAAATACCTGCTATTAAACTTGCCCTGAAGTTATGCTTTTATGTCACTTCAGGTATTTTTGATTCAACAGTTACAAAAACAATTCTGTTTACAGTGACAGCTGTTTAGAGAGAAGTAAAAGGCTGCAGCCTTTCATCTCCTGTTCACCTGTCACTCAGCTATGGATGGACGATGATGTGAGTTTGTATCAGATTCTCTAGGTGCAAGTTAGACTTCTCACAGTGAAAAAGTTGGCAGTAACTTTTCAGAGAGAAAGTTTGACTTTTGTGGTTTTGTTTTGTTTGTTTGTTTTAATTGGGTTTGCTTGTAGAGGTGCCAGATTTGCAGGTAAAATGTGTTTTGTCTTTTCTAAACAGCTCTATAAATTTGGGCTGTAGTAAGAAAAATATTCAAACCAAAATTATTTACATTCTCATAATTTATCATGTGTGTAACCATATAAGCATATGATCAATAATCATATTCTGCTCTCTGTTGTCTAATGCTGATGTCAGACTTTTTGCAAATAATAGGGAGGACACTCTCACATAGCCTGGATTCCTTCAGTTCTGTCTCCCTAGCCTTGCATGAACACTGCACCTGATGCTTCACCTGCACTCCTACGCAGTCTGTTCCTACCTACCTGCTCCTACCTACGTTCAAATTAGCTGATCCAGAGGATTGCAACTTGATTCATACTCTGTTGGAAAGGGCACAGAATGTATGGACATGATACTTTGCAGAGGAAGAAAATATATTGTGAACATGAGCAAATCATTTAAAGTCAAACTAAATACTCCTCCTTAGCCAAATGTCATCTTTCCTATTTCTTAAAAAGACCCAACAAGCGGAGTTTAAATTCCACTTTCTGAAACTGAGAAATAAGCATTGCTTTAAACACGCAAGAGCTTTGTTTCTCTAAAGTCTAAAATGAGGACATTTTAGTGCCTTCTAAATGGAGGAAATGGTTTTGAACATTTTCTAGTAATCTGTTAATATTTTCTGAATATGAAAGCTTGCTACATTCAGGATTATTCATTCCATTTTTGTCTCCCCTTGGAGACACTGCACACAATTTTGCTTACTAGCTTAATTGTTTCATTTTCATTACCATCACTGTAATAAATGAAATCATTCTGACAGTGGTGTACCCTCTGTCCTCCGCTGCACTGTGCCATATTCTGTCAAATAAGAATGAAAGCACTGGTGATTTCATTTAACAAGGCCAGTTTTTGCTTGACCATCTGTTACCATTCTTTGCAACCTACTTACCTCCCCAGGAGACCTCTGGTTAGAAGCAAACTCTCTCTTTTTTCTTTTTCCCCCACATTTTCTTTTCTTTCTTTGGACAAGGAAGAAAAGAGAGCCTCAGCGTAAATGCCTTTGCACCACAAAGCTGGTTGCTTTTTGAAAAGATAAAGTGTCCAGACTGGCCAAGTAGCTTGCAAGACCTCCTGCTCTCTTTCTCTCAGTTAAAATAATGTAGGTTTTCCTGTTTCAGTATTTAGGAAAGGGGGGAAGCAGCTGGTCCAAATGGTGTGAAATGGCATTTTGTAACTGCAGGTATTTTCTGTCTGTTCCAGCGTCAGTGATGGAGGCCCCCACCCCCAGCGCGGTGCACCTGAGCGACTGGCAGGAAAGTTACTTTGCTGTCACCTCTGGCACCTGCACGCCCGGGCAGAAGGCAGATGGATACCGTGCCAAGATCCTGCGTATTCAGTATGCATGGGCAAACTCCGACATCTCCCAGGTCTGTGCTGACAACCTGTTTAAGAAGTACGCAGAGAAATACTCTGCGATTATTGACTCTGGCAACGCAGAGACTGGCTTGAATAACTATGCAGAAAACATTTTGACTTTGGCAAAGTGTCAGCAAAGTGACAGTGACAAGTGGCAATCTGCCTTGACAACAGATAATGTGTTTGAATTAAAGTGTGTGCGAGAGAGGATGCAGGCTGGCAAAATTTTCCAGAGCTCTCAGATGGCACCAACAGATGCCCGTGTACGAGCTGATAAAGGGGTCAGTGCCTCCGCTGCTCCAGCTCTTCCTAAACTCCATGTCTTCGGCAGTACCGGGGAGACTGAGCTCAGTGCTGGCTCAGCAAAATGTGCAAGTCAGGGACCAGATCTTCTTGGGCATCCCTCATCTTCCAAGTCCCTTCAAAGCAGTGTGCCTCCTGTGACCAGAACTTCAGACACACTTCCTGCCACTTCAGCCTCCTTAAGCAAACAGGTTCATCCAGGTTTCCAGGCATCTCCGCTTTTTGGAAGTAAAGAAGCCACTAATAGTACTTCTCTGAAAATGTCAGGTAACTGTTGTGATGGACAAAATTTGTCTCTTTTCAGCCAGTCAGTTGTACCTGCCTGGTCTGCAAATTCTGGGAAAAGAAAAGCATTCTATGGTCTGGTTGATGAAGGCAGCACAGCTATTCCTAGCCTTGCTCCATGTCAGGCTTCCATTTCTACAGAAACTAATGGTTTTTCAGGGCAGAGAAACAGAAATGAAGAGAGCAGTGCTCCTGGGTTTAAAACTGCAAAGGAACAGCTGTGGATGGATCAGCAAAAAAAATCTCAAAACCAACGTGCACCAGTCTCATCATATGGAGGTGTAAAAAAATCCCTGGGTGCAGGCAGGTCACGGGGTCCATTCAGCAAGTTTGTGCCTCCAGTTCCAAAACAAGATGGAAGTGAAAATGGAGGAGCACAGTGTAAACCTCATGTAGGGGAATCAACAGACCCATTGCTGCCTGTGGATGAACGGCTGAAAAACATAGAACCAAAAATGGTTGAACTCATCATGCACGAGATCATGGACCATGGGCCTCCAGTCAGCTGGGATGACATTGCTGGAGTTGAGTTTGCCAAAGCTACTATAAAGGAAATAGTGGTGTGGCCCATGCTGAGACCAGACATCTTCACAGGCTTGCGGGGTCCTCCGAAAGGAATTCTTCTCTTTGGCCCGCCTGGGACTGGCAAGACCCTCATAGGCAAGTGCATCGCATGCCAGTCTGGAGCAACTTTTTTTAGTATCAGTGCCTCCTCTCTGACTTCCAAATGGGTGGGTGAGGGGGAGAAGATGGTCCGTGCGCTGTTCGCCGTGGCACGGTGTCAGCAGCCAGCAGTGATTTTCATCGATGAGATCGATTCCCTGTTGTCCCAGCGCGGAGAGGGGGAGCACGAGTCATCCAGGAGAATAAAAACTGAATTTCTGGTGCAGTTAGATGGGGCAACAACCTCCTCTGAGGATCGTATCCTAGTGGTTGGAGCAACAAACCGACCCCAGGAAATTGATGAAGCTGCCCGAAGGAGACTGGTGAAGAGACTGTACATCCCTCTCCCAGAAGCCTCCGCCAGGAAGCAGATTGTCACCCGGCTGATGGCAAAGGAGCACTGCTCTCTAAGTGAAGAGGAAATCAATCTCATAGTCCAGAAATCCGATGGGTTTTCTGGGGCAGACATGACACAGCTCTGTCGGGAAGCTTCTCTGGGCCCTATCCGCAGTCTGCAGTCCATGGACATTGCAACCATCACGCCGGACCAGGTACGGCCCATCTCTTTCCTGGACTTTGAGAGTGCCCTGAGAACGGTGCGGCCCAGCGTGTCCCCCAGGGACCTGGAGCTCTATGAAACCTGGAACCAGACGTTTGGCTGCGGCAGATGAGCTGCATCACAGCTGCTCCTTCCACAGGAACAGTTTAGGACTTCAGCACTGCCACGTATCAAACCTGTGGCAATTTAGTGCATCTGCACTTTGTTTTGTTTGTGTCCTGGAATTAAGCCTCCTTATGTTATGCAGGCAGATGTCCAGGCTCTGGCTGAGGCTTTGCCAGCTGAAAAGCTTGTGAGGAACTGCTGGTCATGATATGAGAAATTGCTGAACAGCAGTGGCATTGAGAGGCTGACAGACAGCATTTACAGATTGCTGGGAGAGATGGACAGATTTCACTGATGTTTAAGGGGAAGGTTATCAAACCTCACAAATAATTGAAAGGAATATTGGGGAAATCTTGCAAGGTCCACCATGCTGTATCAGTACAGGGATTGAAGTAATAGCAGAAATACTGATTTTGGGTAGGGGTATGGCAAAACTGGGATGGATGGGGAAGAGTAATTAGAGATGCTTTGTTTGGGAGGAGACAGAGCAGAGGGAGGAGAGGGCAGAGGTGGATGTGGACTTGTATGGAAAAACGAAAGGGGAGACAAAAGAGGAAAGTCTCTTAAGCATTGCTCTTGTCTGACAGCCTTTTGACTCATCACTGCAGTCAATCCCAGCTTCTTATTAAAAACTTCTTCTGATGATTTTCTGCTTGACCTTGCTTTCTGTGCTACATCAGCATGTATGTTTTATTGGGAGGTCTGGACACCTGCAGATGGAGAAGAGGCTATAGGTCACAGGGGCTTTAGGATCTGGGCCCAGCCATGGGGTAGCCAGTGTGGGCATCCAGGTGCTGTAGGGATCCAAAACTCACTGCCCAGCTAAAGTCTGGACTACTGGCAAGGAGGAAAAACAGGATTTGGAAAGAGCCCCCAGTGGCAGGATAAGGTGGCTCAGGGTCTAGGCGTGGGTATTTGATAAACTTAAATCCTTTGGGAGTGTCTGAAGGGTCTGTGAGTGAGGTGTCCTTGTGAAACTGGGGAGTGTGGGGGTTGTGTCACACACTGGTGGCCTCGGCTGCTGTGAGGCTGGAGCTGAGAGACAGTGGGGCTGTGGATGGGTTTATGGGAGTGCATTTCTCTGTGTGTGTGTGTGTGTGTGCTGAGAAAGACACTGTTCCCTCTCTGTCCTTGTCTCTGCGTGTGTGTGTGTGTGTGTGGTTTTGTATCCACTGGTTTGGATTACCGGCTCAGCCTCCCTCCTGGCTGGACCCCCAAGCAGAAGCAGCAGCAGCTGCATCCATCAAAATCAGATGGAAGATGCCTTATTCTGAGAGTGCTGGGCTCTAGCGGTCAGGAAGGAGAAATCCCATGTCCTAACACCTCCTGGGTTCCACTGCTCCTTAAAAAGTCCTCATGCATCAATGGTAAAATTCCTGTCTAGCCTGTATTTGGCATTCACACCTAAGGCATGAAAGAATGCACAGCCTTTTATTCACATAACCTGTCCTTGCCCACTGGCTGAGCACAGCTGCCCCTGAAAGGAAAATGAATGGAAATCTTTCCTTTGGATTCCTTTGTCAGTGTGGCAGAGCTGGCTGCTCTGCTGTCTGTGCTTCGTTTTCAGTTTCTCTAAAGAACTTTTTCTCCTAGTGGGGAAAATGCAGAGCTTGAAAGCTGCTCTTCCTCAGATTTCTCTGAAACTGGATGAATGCTGTTTAACTAGAATTTTTTAAAGACATTCCGAAACTGCAGGGCCTAGGAGACTACTATAGTGAGCCTTGAATTCAGAATAATTTGGAAAGAATTTCTTAGAGCTCATCCTGATTTAAACAAATGAGTCATTTTTATTCACAGCTCATGTTTTTAGTAAGGTCTGATATATATCAGAAATTATTTTGCAGAGATGTAAAAATTCAGGTATGGGAATTTATCTTCATTTTTGAAATAGTGAAAATAGAATAATTAGATTATTTTGTAAGAATAAATGTGTGATGTGGTCCAAACCAATTGACTTTTGTACCACTTGGATAAAGATTATGAGATTAAGTCTGTTCTTACAAGTTCAGTTTTTGAGACCTATAAACACATACTAGGTAAGATTTTTGCTCTCTCCAAACATTTCTTTAAATACATTGTTCAGGCAAGTGAATGAAATACCAGAGAGTTTTAGTTGTTTAGTCAAATTAAGGGTTGCTCAAGGGTTAATAAATACCTTATATATGATTTAAAAATTGCCTTATTTATGCTGGGAATTACTCTGGTGTGCTATGTGAGCATTCTGTGGTCATCTCTGTGTCTGAATTTTTACATTTTAATGGAAGTGCTCTGCAAGGAAGGACCAGTGAGAATCCACATGGTGACAGAGAATAAAGCTCCTGAGGTGACAACGACTGGGACAAAAGTTCTGTGCCTCTGTATTTGTCTCCTGCAAAGTGGAATTTGTCAAAGAGATAAAAGAACAAGACAAGGCTGGTTTTCCTCCTACTTTTTAGGTTATTCACTACAAGAATTACATGAACATTCCTTTTTTTTGGGGGGGGAGCACATAGAAATAGTGAAAGGGAACATTAAAGTTTATTGTGTTTTAGTAATGATGCAGGTGACATGACCATCTCTTCAGCCCTGTGGCATTCTTTGGGCTTTGCTGCAGAGCTCAGAGCCAGCAGGACTTGCAGTGTCAGCCCAAGATGAGTTTCATAACCCTCTGTAACTGTGCCACCACACAGCGATTCGACTGCCAGGAACATAATTTCACAAAATACAGAAAATTGCACAGAAATAGGGCACAATTGTAATTTAAGGGAAATGGTGCAGATAAATCCACTTTAATGGATCTGTTTAGTGTATGCAGAAACCTATGTACTTCATTATTTATTCTTTTTGGCTGGCTGATCTTTGGAAGAAGAAATGCAGGACTCTCTGGTTTTGTGGTTCAGCAACGTTGGGTGCACAATCTCTCAGTTTCTTTTAAAGGTAAATAATTGCGGTCCTGGAAAAGTCAGGTCTTATTAATAAACAAGGCAATTCAGACTCTCACTGCACCTTGGATTTGAGTTAGCTAAATTGTCTCAGATGTATGAAGTCCCCAGGGATATTTTCATTTACAGAAAACTGTGCCAACACATGTGGTGGAAAAAGCTGATGAGGCAGAAATGGTCATCACCTGCTAATGGCAAGTGGATGGGAACCAGACTGGTCTCTTAAGAGCATCACTAAGATTGTCCTTTTGAAATAAGGCAATTTCCTTTTAACAGAAATTATGGAGCTGGTCACAAGCTAGTGTGACATTGGAAAACAACCCACCAAACAAAGCAGCGTGGGCTGTCCCCTGGGCTGCAGTGCAGGCACCTGCTCCATGGGTCTGCTGGAACCAGCTGTGCCCTGCCCCAAGGAGGCTGCCCCTGCAGCCCTCCCCTACTGACACCTTCACATCTGCACCCAGCACAGAACAATTCATGTAAAAGCAGGGATTAGCGAAGATACAAACAATATTCCCAAAGTCCACATTTCTTAGCCTTGCTTTTTAATATTTTGTTACCGTTCTGTATGTTACCTGTAGGAAATCAGTCATGTAAGATTCTGTAGATATAAGCAGCTGTAGTACTAATAGGTCTCTAGTACTTTTGTCTCATTAGGTGAGAAACTTCATATAGCCTTGGGTCATTGTCATAGAGTTATGGGTCTGGAAAGGACTATAAGAAATCTTCAAATTCCCATATCGTGTAAGGTGAATTAATTTTTGTGATTCCTGGTGTATGTTTGTTTGTTCTTTAAAAGCATTCAGTACTTATAAAAACCTTGGTCTCTTTTTGGACTTCATTCCCATACCAGTGATATGGTCACACTCAGGACCTGACATATTCAGTAGATGCTGCGATGCAAACAGAGTGGTAAATGTTCAGTGTTAGCCATTAATAAAGGGGCTTTCTTGCCAGGATTCTTCTTTGTCAAGATTGAAGGTGAGTAAAATTCTTCCCTAATGTCTCATCTCTGTTACTGTGATGCAAGTGTTCTGTGCCTTATCCTGCCTGTATTGCTCACATCACAGACATGGGGAAAGGTTTAATCATCCCCTTTGTAGCAGGTACCTGAAACAGTTGAGATGTGTCTGCACTAAATAAATGTCACTCTTCCACTCCTTTTAACAATTTCCTGTTGGTTAGACTTCTGATCACTTCTGTGTGCTCATGTCTCTTCAGTGCTGGTACCCCAAATGACAGTGCTCCTCAGTGATAAGGGACCAAACTGGAGCAGGGTTGACTGACCATGGGTGCAGGGTGGTAGGTGAACTTTCCAGTGTATTGTTCATTTTCAACAAAGTTGTTCTGAAGTCGCTGTGTTTTCCCATCTTGCCCAGGTTGGTTTCAACGGCAAAGTTATGCAGAAGAGCCTCCCTCTTCCATCACTAATATTCACCAATGAATCCATCATCACTGCTGCAGGAAAGACCCAAGTGAAATCTCTGGCATGCCTTGTTGTTTGGCTCTTAATGCACTTTGACTATGGCTGTACAACTAACTGTGCAGAGGTGTAACAAAAATTCAATAATTTCTATCTTCAGAAAATATCACAAGAAAGAGCAGGTGTGTCCTGTGTCCATATTCCCATATTACCAAAGCACGTAGCCTGTTCTAAAGGAATATTAAGTTGTTTTCTTGTGGCAGAGATGGAGCAGTAAGCAAAAGGCAATATTGTTCTCTTCCAGAAGCTGAGGGTCAAGGAAAGTGAATGAAAGCTGCAGGGATGCTGTAAAAACACCAGATCTGCTTTCTGGCTGGGAGAGAGATGATGCAGTGCTTCCTCACTGTGAGTCACTGGGGAAAAGGGGAACAACTGCCCTTTCTTCACCCAGGCATGACTGGAGTCGTTAGCTGGGCAGGGAAGGGGGGAACAGAAAAGGGGAACCTTCAGCTGTCCAAGCTCAAGCAGGTACAAGGCTGCTGTGGATGTAGCATCACAACCACGAGCTCATGGGTGCAGCTGAGGTTGTCTCTCAGATTCCCAACAACACCCTAAGCCCAAGAGAGCCCCTCCCTTTGAGTTGGGCTGGTTTGTAGTGGTCAGGGTAGGGTGGCATCTTGTGTTCCATTGTGCCTTGGTCCTTACCACATCCTCCTTCGGCTACGGCCCGTGCAGCGTAATCGATCGCAGCCAGGCTGCTCCCAGGCTTCCCACCAAGGCCACGTGGGAAAAGCACCCGGGAGCCCAGGCTTTCCCTAAACTGTGCTGATAGAAATATCCAATTTCAGATTAGTTTGCCTGGTTTTGGAACTGGCGTGCTTCAATCTGAAATTCTCTCTGAGCTTTGTAAAATGGAAACACCTGAGCACCAAGAATTAGATGATGGCCAGGCTGCTACTGCATTGCTCTGAAAGACTGTCTGGAACGATTGTGTGTTCACAGGGGAAAAAAAAAAAGCTGGCTTTTTTCTTTTCAGAACTAGATCACAGAATTTTGGGCAGTGACTTGTGAAATTTCCTACCCAGTTCTCACAGGTTTTGAGTTCTCTACTATGGGTTAAAATGTAATATGATTAAATTGCCTAGGCTTCTGCTTTTAAATTTAGACTGGTTTTTATGATTTTCTATTACTGATGTTAGTAAAACTGTGTCTTTATAACTTTTTGCCTACAGCCAAAGGCAAGTGTGTCTCTGCCAGCTGGGGCAGTTCCACCTAAACCATTTGTGCAGGATCATTTTGACTAATAAATGTCTCCAGTCCCAAATATTCCTCAGTAGTGGTGAAGACCTACAAGTCTGTTTTCTCCTTTCCCAAATGAGTAATTTTATTTTGTGACACTTGCAACTAGTGACTGCTTCTCCCTGCTGGTCTGATGTAAGCAGTGAGATTTCTTACAAGATACATTATGAAATGGCTCGTGCTCACATACTTAATTCAATATTCTGAAGAAGAATTCATTTGACCTGTGGATTTTTTTTACAAAGTATGGAAAGAAAAAAGAAGAGGAGTAAATATTGACATAGGGAGCTTGAATGCACTTGATATATTGTGTTTTTTGCACACCAATTATTTGCACTACAGAATTCATATAGGTCTGGTGTAGTGAAGGATATAGCCATTTACATAGCATTATAGAAACTTCTGATTTTTCTTAAGTGATGAAGAATTGTTTTCCAGAGGGGTCATGAACTCTGGAAGCTGGTGTCTGCAAGCTATTCTGGTGCCAGCTTCTCTTAATAAAAAAGAGAGAAAATTCAAACTGAATCAACAGAGAAAATGGAAAAGTACTAAGGGTGTGGAGATCAATTACATGTAAAGACACAAATTAACGTGTACTTCCAGGCTGTTTTGTCACTGATGGTATTTTTTTCAATACCTGTCGATGGCTTAATGCTATATAAAACCATACATTTAGTGGTGATGGGACAAAGCAGAAAAATAAAACCCCACTTTCAAGAATGTCAAAGAACCTCTGGGCTAGCATGGCTACAACTGGAGAGGAAGAAGCAGCTTGTAGTGACAATTCTGTGATCAGTGCATTATTTTCTGAACATGCCTTGTGAGGTTTTTTTCAGTGATTTTAATGCTAAATTTAAAAGGTTCCACCCTGCTTAATGCGGTGCCTTAGTGTCATATGACAGTGAATCTGAGAGCTGAAAAAAATTAAATGTGATAATTAAAACATTGTGATATCAGAAGTCATTCCAAAACCAGAAGTTTTGCATCAAAGCAACAGAAGATCAAATTTTCAGAAACTTTTGCTATCATCTGCTGAAAATACACACTAACGCTCTGTCTGTAAATGTGTCAGAAGGGACAAGGCTGAGCACACTGGGGACTGCTCCATTGTGGTTTCATTCATGAAAACTATTTTTCATGTGCTTTTAAAAATAGTTGTGGTACTGCAACTCCCCAGATAGTCATGGTAGTACAACTCACGCCTCTAGTCACCCTAGAGAAGGGGGAATTCATGACAGGGAATGTTCCCTTTTGTCTGTAGAACAATCTCATTAAAAAGATAGCCGTGTTTTAAGAGTCTCTGTTGCCCTTAGAGCAGTGGAAAAGTGATGCTGCCTTATTTATATCACCAGGGAGGAATGAATGTAGTTATTGCCTGTAGGTGAATCCCAGTATCCTGGACACATGCCTGCGGATGCAGGTGGCAATGGCACTGCTGCTCCTCATCTTCCACAGGCTGGGGGTGTCTCACACAGCACTGTCAGCAGCAGAAATTGTGCAACAGGTTATGGGAGCCAGGTGAGCTCAAAAACTTCAGCTCTGCCGGCGTTTAGGACAAGCCTGAAAGATGCCTTGCTCAGTCTATCCTAAATAAATCTTAGAAGTTTATGGAGAAATAGTTATCCCCAGAACTCCTCTCCATTTCCAGTAATAGCAGTCTTTTCCAGGGAGAGGAGCACAGCTGTAGTGTTTGAGTTGCTCTTTTTTTTTTTTTTTTTTGTGGCCTGCCACCAGATGGAGTTCTTTTCCTAAAGAAGTCCATCCAATTTCTTAAGGAAAGCCCAAGGTTAGTCAATATTATTTCCTTGTTTTGTCACTTAAAATCATCCAGTGTAAATGACTTGTTATTGGACTTTTATTGATTATTGTATTTATTGGGTTTTTTGTTGGGTGGGCTTCGATTTTTAACATTTTTTTGAGGGAGCTAAAAAACCAGGCTGACACTTACAGAACTTCCTATTTAACAAACCTAGGATTCTAAAAGATTAATTTTATTTCGTGTCTCCGGTCAACGGGGGCTGGGAAAAGAGGTGAAAGTCCTGGTACACTGCATTTGTATTTAAACTGATCCTTGATCTTGGAAATTTTAATAACAGAATAAATGAGCAGATACAAACAGTCTCCCAGGCTGAAGATCCTGAAAATGCATTGACATGTAGATACACAACAGGTAACAGGAACTGAGTCCAATTAACTCAAAAGTCTCAGTTCGTTTGAGTTTTGGTTGCGAGTAGGTGGCATTTGCTGCTCTCTCAGAATTGTCTCAGAAGTAAAAGCCATTGTGCTGCTGCCACAGGGTCAAGCCCCAGCACCACCCGTGCCCAGCAGTGCAGGACCCTCTCCTGACGCCCCTGGCAGGACTCCTCTGAGCTGGGTAAGGAGTTAACTCCTCGGGTGATCCCCCTGCCAGTGTTCCACTGGCTGTCGGGGCAGCGTGCCCGGTGGCGTGGAGCTTTTGTGGCTCAAGAAAGCGCTCGACTGATTGCTCCGGAGAAATCATTCTCTGCAGCCGCTGAGGGCTTCAGCCCCCCGAGCACGTTTCGAGGGAAAATCGCTGGTGCGATCCACGATCACTGCTCAAAGAGGGTAAAACCCCGTTTGTGTTCAGATATAGGTGGCTAATATTGCTCTGTCTCCCTGAGTCCTACAGTTTCTCACTTCCCTGCTTTGTGGGTCAGATGCTCTGAAGCCAATTTACATCAATTCCTGGCACTGTTTTTAAAGGAAGCAAGGGGGAACAGCGAGAAGTCTCACTTTCTGCCAACAACAGGAAGCGCACGCTCTTTGTCAGGCAGCTTGTTTCAGCCATCCCTTTTGTCGAGCCAACAGATTTCTGGACTACACATTTGGTTTTCCACACAGCACCGCTCAGCAAATCCTTGGAAAGGCAGCGTCACAGAGTGGCAGCATGGATGGTCGGGGGAAAGCCCAGCGCTGCTGCAATTCCCTTTTTCGAAGGGAGTGTTTCTTTAAAGAGCAATCGCCCGAGGCAAGGGAAAGGAAATGGTGATAACATCTCTCTCTCGGCCTGTCCCGTGGGTCTGAACGTGCTGCTGCGGAAATCTTGCTGAGGGTGATGGCGGCAGGAGTCTCCTGGTGGCCTCGGGGTAGTGCCGTGTAACGCAGCTGTCCTGCCGAGCCAGACAAGGTGAAGAGCTGCACTCTTGGATCCCGTACTTAATTTTTGTGCCTAAAGCAGGCCAAGGTACTCTGTGGGGTCCAGAAATTTGTTGTGTAGTTTTCCAAGATGATCACAGATCAATCCAAGATCCCTATTTCTTTTCTTTCTCCTGATACATAATTAAAATTGAAACTGATATGAGGCTACCACAAAAAAACATAAATCCCTTCCCTGTAATATCCATCTTTGGGGCAGCTCTTTCCAGGCCCACATTTTGTGTGCTGACTGCATGTGACAATTGTACTATTATTTCTATTATTTTTTTTTCCTTATCACTGCTGTGAAACTTTTTAGAAAACTCACTGCAGAAGCCAGTGTTTCTTCCACCTACCTTCATTCCTCCCAGTGTTTTCCTGGTGCAGAGGCAGGCTTAGGCTAAAGAAGCCAAGAAGTGCAATTTCCTGAAGAAATTATTTTTTGTATTTTAACACCCCTCCCCCCCCCCCCCCCCGCCCCGCATATATATATATTTTTTTTTTTTAATCTTCTGTAAATTTCTTTTCACCTCTCTGCTGCCACCAAACCTCCTGGCATTGGCTTCTTCGAGGCATTTCCTTTCTAACCCCAGGCTAGCAAACCCTTCAGGGCGTGCTGTGGGGGCGAGTGGCTGCAGCCTCTCCCTCTTCCCCCTGCCCTGAAGGCTTTAACTTGCTTTGCACTAATGCAGTCCTGGGCCGGAGAAGAACTACGGTCCTGGTACAATATTCATGACATAAAATTATGGAAGTAGCAAGAGAGTTTGTAGCAAAAGCAGATGTGGAAATGATGGGGTTTGAGTCGAATATTTCCCTGATTGCAAAGGAAATTAGGCAAGCAGTTTATACAGGAGAAGCAGAACCAAAAGGAAAGCTCGTCGCTTTCCCCCTCGGCACATACTGTTTCTCCAGAGAAGCTGTGGTGATCCTGCAAAGTTAGACAAGGAGGGTGTAACAAGTTCTTCCCTATTTTCTGGAAATCCCACCCTCTTTCCACAGCTTATCTGAAGTTTCTATTTTGCACGTTCCTATTTGTGCAAAGTTTGGGCGAGCCTCATCTTTTCAGTTGCAAATGAGCCTCTAACTAAAGCCCTCATAGGCTGATTTTTTTGTTTGGTTGGTTTTTTTGGGTTTTTTTTTTTGTTTGTTTGGGTGGTTTTTTGTTTGGTTGGTTGGTCGGGGTTTTTTGTTTTGTTTTTTTTTTTGTTTTTTTTTTTTTAGTTTCTTCCCTGACATGGTTGGGAGGGCAAATGGAGGAATTTTGTATTGTGTTTTTGAAGGCTTAGAAAAGCATCCCAACTTGTTAACTCAGTTGGTCACCATAAAAGAGATCTTTGAGCAGAACATTACATATCCATAGAAAAACTGAGAGAGGGCCCACAGGGCTGTACACCAGACAGAGAGCTCGTGTCCCAACATTGTTTTCCTTTTTCATCTGTGCATCATTTAAAGACATTTGCAAGGCAAAAGCTGTATAACTTCAACAACTAATCATGGAACAGATTATGTGTCTTGCTATGTTTGGTCTAAATATTCTGTGAATTTAGGCAATTTAAGATGTTTTCATTAACAAAGAAGTGGAAGGAAAACTGGCAGCTCTTGGTTAGAAAGATATAAAGTATTGAATATTTTGAATTAGACAGATATGTAGTATTTACACATATAGTACATGTGCACAAACACACACATACTTTGGTGTAATGTAAAGCCTGACTTCTTAGTCCTGTGGCCTTCTTTCAATTCTTAGATGTTAGTGCAAGGGCCTGCAAGTGGGGTTTCCTGAGTTTGCTGTCCACCAAAGAGGAAGCCTAGTCTCTGGCTGAAGAATAAACAAGTATTAGAAGACCTGGCTCCCAATCCTGATTTTGTCAAAAACCTATTTCACGAGCTTGCATAAGGAATTCAGGGAGCATTTTGTGCTTCAAATTTCCCTTTCAGGGAAGGGAAGGAAAGGATATAGTTGTTTCACACTCATGCTGCTGTTTACAACCTTTCAGAAAAAGGATCTTGAATTTTGGAAACTATAGAATAAATTTAAAGGTAACAGGAAGAAATTATATCACCTTTTGATTTAAAGTAATTTCCACTTGTTGTAATCTTAAGCACACAGACACACTCATCCCGAAGTCAACAGAGCTACACACCCTCTGTAGTGGAAATAAAAATGGATATTCTCCAGAACTCTGTATCCTGAAAGAACAGAATAGTAAGAAAATATATCTATTTTTTTTTTAATTAATGACAGCATCAAAGGAATTGTTAAAAAGGACTTACACTACACAATTCTCTGCTTTGTCAGGTACTGAAGGTAAAAAGGGAGTGTGAATGTATAGTGGGAACTCCTGTGTTGGCTGCCTGGATTTGGCAGGGGTGGGGGGTAGGGAGTTGTCACTAAGATGTAAATAGAATAATAGTTTTAGTTCAGAAATTAATTTCAGGTTTAAGGATAATCAAGAGAAGAGGACAACTCTCCCATAGTATAGTAGGCACTATAATAGGCTGCAGCCATTAAGAAACGTGGAATATTTTTTTTCCCCTGAAATGCACTGGGTTTGGCTTTTCTTAATTCTGTAGTAATAACCCTTATGGTAGAGAGTAATTTCTTTACTGCTGAACTTGATATGTTAATTTTTCCACCCAATCTTCTACCACCCTTCATTTACCTTCTGGTCTGCCTATCACTTCTGGGACATTTGCTCCTACTTTCAATGACCAATGGTTAAGCTATCAAGAAGTAGTTAATGAAACTCAGGCAGATGCCTGTAGTCTCCTTCTCCCGGCCTGGGCTTTGGAATTCTGTTGAAAATGCTTAATTTTAGATTACTTGTTCTATTAACACATGCATTTCATTGTTTTCCTAAAACCATTCGAGCTTTTCTTCCTCTGCTCTTTCTGCTGATCAGGATCCCACCTTTGTTTAAAGATCAGTTCAATGTGATGGAGTTGTGGCTCAGGGAAAAGCAGCTGCAGGGTCTGTTGGTGCTGGGTGTTCCTCAGGAGCCTGAGTATTCTGACTTACTCAGCTTTACCCTGGTTCCTGCAGAAGAAATTCTCTTGTCAGGTACTATGGTAATATCATAATGTAATTGCAATCCACCTTTTAAGACTGGTTGGTGTCTCAGCCTCGATCCCAGAGAGGTGGCGAGACAGATGTTTCCAAAGCAGAAGTAACCATTCTAATCTGTACCAATACTTAACGAGTCCAAAAACCCCCTACGTACATGTGAGCGCTCAGCACAATTCCCATGTGCATTTGCTAGACTATGCAAATAAAACCCTATCTATATTATTAGCCAGGAACTAAGTGACTGGATGCAAAGCAAAAATAAAGAGTTTGTGAGTGTTTCAGAGCTGGACTTGGGGAGGTAAATCACCTATGTGTTGTGCTAAAAGAAAAGTGAAATTCATGTAACAGGGCTTTGGTTACTGACTACAAATATGTTTTTGGCAAGTATTTACACCCCCTTCTTTTTCTTCAGCACAGTGGAGAATAGGTCTATATTCTGTCCCATGGCTACACTGAGGAATCTCTGTAAAGTGATAAAAGTATATTATAATACACTGCAACTATCAGTGAAATAAACCTGGAGTGTTTGAATCCAGATTTGAACAACCCTTAATGTAAAGAGCTCTTTGGATGTCTCTTCTGATTTGTATGACATATTAAGGCTGTAGTTTCTTTAATCCTTATCAGTGCAACAGGGACACTATAAAGTAAAATCTGTAGTCAAATTGACATTATTATCTCCTTTGAAAGAAAATAGGGAGGAATAGAAAAAGAAAATCCCCTAATTTACTTGTAGTACGCATCCCATCTATGTTTTAAACCGCCCTCTCAGTACTCAGGTTATTTTCCCAGTCATTTTGGTAAAGTGCATGCAGGGCTGGCAGGTGCAAAGGCTCTGATGCTGGTGAGGCTTTGCAGCCAGAGGCTCCTATCCCTGCTCCCCCAGGCAGATGATCTCTCCCCAGGAAGGAATGCCAGCCTCCTCTGGGGCCCTTCGCTCTGTTCTTAGTGATAAGGAGATTACAGGGGATGTTAGCCCAGGCTCGTGGCATTCCAGTGTCCAAGCTCTGTGAGTTTCGGGGCATGCAAATAGAGGAGATGAGCTCAAAGTCAGGTCTGCTGCTTGTTGAAAAGTTTATGGACTTCAGATTGAAAAATCAGAGCATGCTGAAATTGGTCACTGAAATGTCAACTGACTGAACAGAGGTCAGGGTTTTAGCCCTGAAAGCTTCAGTGGAGACCTGAGGGCTCCCACCAGAGGTTTCCCCTAGAAGAGAGCTGAGAGCAACGCCAGGCAAGCATTGGGGTCGCATTTAAGATTTAATCTGGTTGAACCTTGAGTGGGAAACAAGAAGTGAAAACTGTCAGCTGTGCCCAGATCCATTCAGATCACTTCTAGGGACAGTTTTGATACCAAATTATCCTTGTTATGCAAAGTTCCTCACCAACTGGCTGGTTCCCAGTTATGCATGGGGAGAAGCGGTGGCCACATCTGCTTCCCGTTTTGCCGTTTCGGAGACGAGCCATCTGTTTGGCCTCATCCCGAACAGCCTGCTTGGGGCTGATTAACTTCCTCACCCCCACCAGCCCCTGGCTCACTGTCTGCTGCAAGGTGTAGATTTTTTTTCTGCTTTTTTTTTTCTTTTTTTATTCTCTAACTGCTCATAAACCAGAACCTTCACTTCTCTCCCAAGGGACAGGAAGGCGTTGGTTTGTGTGATTTGCAGCCGCCACCAGCGGCAGGAACAGCAGCAGCTGCCCTCTATCATTCACATGTTTCATACGTGTGGTCAGGACAGATAAAACCAGGAACTGTTCCATGTCCTGGGATGGCTTTAAAGCAGTGAGACCTTTCTCTATATGAAAAGAAAAAAAAAATTGTAATAATAAATGCAGCAGAAATCTTGCTGCAGTTAACAGGGATCTGTTCATTTGGCAAGAGCAGGGTTTCAGTCATGCTTGTGCAGCCTTTTTTTGTTTAAATGTGATTAACTCCTGCTGGCTGAAGCCTGGTTTTGGATTTCTCACTTCCATCTATCCCATTTTCAGTGAAACTTTGCAAATGTTTGGCCTTCCTGTTTTCTGCATGCCCATCTACTCTCCATTACAGCTGGTTTTCAGAAATGCTGCGTATCTGCTGCTTGCCAGTGACTTCAATTCAGCAGCCCCAAAAGTCAAAGTCTGTGTGGCCAAAATAAAGAAGCATCAAAATTTAGAAATTGGGATAATGGATGTCCTGTTAAGATTAAGACTTCTGTTGCCTTCCACAGGCCAGGTCTGAGGAATTTTTGTCTTTCATGATGTGTTTTGACCAGAATTTGTTCTCATGTACAATTTTCCTTCCAGACAAGAAGCTGCCTGTGTTTCTTGCTGGTGGACACAGCCTGGCTGGCCCATAGCAGGGCAGGATGCCCTGGAGATCTGACCCACAAGACAGGCATGAACAGTTTGTTCAGAAATCAAGCATTTTGATTTTCCAGTTGCCACATTTTCAGTTTTCAAATTGTCGATGCTGCTGCTGAAACATGAAGCTTTCAGTGAAACTTTTTCCTTTATTTTTGACCATCTCACAAGCTGATACAAGCAGTGCAATATCCGCAGTGCCTTGGCAAAGTCAGGAGCATTTCTAACTCCTTTCCCCCAAGTAAGATGCTGAGTGATTCTCACACACACTCACACACAGACACACACACAAACACACAATTCCAAAAAGCCAGGAAATTGTTACATTGTCAGATCCACATGCTCCAGGTCTGGCTCTGACTTCTCATTTTGGTATCTCTAAAATATTCGTGTGTCTTTTAATGTATTTCTTGATTTCAAAAACATTGTTTGGTGGGCACAGGTTAATGCTGTTTCGGTGTTTTGGTGCCTGTGTATGGATTGGGAGGCCACTCTGGGCACTCGAGGCTGAAAATACTCACCCCTGGTAGCTGTAGGTTTTGTCTGTGTAACCATTTGTATCTTGGCACCTGCCACGGTTTCTGATGTAATTTAATCAAGCTATTAGAGTAGGAAAAAAATACAGATGTGCTGATTTCAAGGAAGTCTTTGAAACGTAATAGATAAGAGACCCAGAACAGATTTTTAGGTACAGAAACTTGCATTTAAATCTGTGGATGTCTCTAGCTCAAACATTTAATAACACTGATTGAGAATATTACATTTGGTCTATTTTTGTGTTTATTATTATTATTAAACAGATCATATTTGTTTTGGAAAAAAGTCACCAGCTGAAACAGGAATCTGTAGTTTGTTTCATTTACTGAGAACCAGCTATGATGGGGAACAAAGAAATTAGAATGTTAGCTCCTTCATATATTATGTAGTCATAGTTTGTGATGAAACTATGCCATGAAACTTAAAGGAACTAAAGGAAAATTTAGATTTTGGGAACCTGTAAAAGAATTAATTGCAATACCATTAGGGTTTGTTTTGGGGTTGTTTTCTTCTTTTTTAAATCTCATTTTGCTCATAATAATACAATTTAACAAATGGAAATATTTCTGAAACTTTATAAATGGTGCCTTTTTTGAGAAAAACAATGATTCTTGTTTGCATTAAATATGTGATGTGAAATTTACTGTGCTGGAATCCGAAGGAAACAGGGACACCCGCAGAGAAATCACCTTTGTTGCGGCAAATAGTAGAAATAATTTCTCTGTGTTTTATTTTGAATTACCATGACTCTACATGCAGAAGTAATTGTGTTCTGTAATGACTCCATCTGGCTGGTGGGAGGGAAGGGTGCGAGGAGAGGGCTGGAGGGGAAGCACTTCTCAACAGTTGGCTGCTTGCAGGATCTGGGTGATTGGGATGGGCAGGGACACTCTGGGTAGCAGGTGGCCAGTTCAGGACCTGATCTTCCCTGGAGCTGGCTGAGCAAGGCTGCCTCACGCAGGGGGTGAGGGCAGGGTGGTGACACAGCCTGGCTTTTTTCGGCCACGGAGATTGGATTGCGAGGCCGGCACGGATGGACTCACCACGGCGCAGGGAAAACATGGATGGAGTCTCCCTTGTGTGGGGACAGCCTGGATGGACTCCCCATGGGGCTCTGTCTACTGCCCCTCACCTTACTCTGCGTCCCCTCCCACACAGTCACCACCCACACACACAGAGCCTCCTTCACCCATGAGGAGAGCGACAAAAATTTTCTGGGGCTTGGGGTTTTTATCTTGTTCTCTTATCTCAAAAGATACATCTCAGTTTGCAGACATAATTTAATAATATTTCCAATTTTTATGAAATTGCTTGGTTTTTTTAAATACAATATTCTCAAAGAAAATGAAGTTACAATATAAAACCACAGCAAAAAAAAAAAAAAAAGGTGTAAATACAACTTTTGCTATTAGAAAACGCAGTGCCTGGGGAAGGAATGGGAAGCAATTATTTTTTACTTTTTTAAAACAGATATAAACTTAAAACCACTCACATATTTACTCCTTTTAAAGGTCAACTAAGCCATATCAGGGTATTGCACCTTAGCAAAAAAAAAGGAGAAAAAAAGAAGATTACACTAAACTTTTCTGAGGGCACAGTTTGTTTCAATGTACACAGACACAACATCCTATTTTCATGCCATCCTTGCATATGTTCATAAATAAAATTACTGAACCACTTGTTCCTAAACAAATTGAAGATACTTTTGTGCAAAGGAGAAAAACACTGGAAAAAAGCAAAACTAAAAAAGCCCTTTAGTGAACAGAGAATGCCATTTGCTCCGCCTTTATACTATGCCCTGATACACTGTGTCTTAATATACTTACTTATACTACTGTACTGTTTATTATACAACATCAACATATTCTGTTATAGTATAAATAAGAAAACTCCAGAGCCAGGAAACAAACCCACTTTGAGTGACAGTGCATCATCATGTCATATCAACCATTTTAGATATATATACACATACAAATGTATATAAAATATTAATGATACACAAAGCCCCAGAGAGGGCACGTGCACATCGACAAGAGGAGAGACACAGGGACTCAGACGTGTGTGTGCGTGTGTGCACAGAGATGTGGTGAAGGTAGCAAACCTCCCCAGGAATCAGAAATCACCTTTCAAAGCTGTGTTTGAGGCACACTCAAACTTGCTGGAGCGGTGCTTGTTTACACGGTTCATGGACGTGGCTTTATTTGTGTCTGTTTTTGGTAAAAGCAAAGAAACAAAATCACCTGAGTGAGCTGCTGTCTCCCTCCCCTGTATAGCTGGGGGAGTCTTAAAATGAAGGGTGGAAAAAATTATGACATGGGGTATATAGTGACCTAAACCTAAGAAGAACAGGAAGGACGTCTAAGAGCAATAAAAGCAGAACGTTTCTGTGCAGCTAATGTCTGATCTCACACAGGACATTGCAGCAGGGCTCAGAAATTAGTTTGTCCCCTCTTGTTTGGCATCAATCAAAATTGGAGAGGGGTAAGAACAGCTGAATCTACCCCTACCAGCTATGAAAAATGAACTCATTCCAACTGTACTTAAAGAAAGGTAAAAATTAAAGGAAACTCATCTGTGTAAGTTACCCCCTGGAAAGTCCTCTTCAGATAATTTCTATACAAAACATTTGGTAACACCTTGTTGCCAGGTACAGTCTGTCTTGAAGCTGAATGTGTAGCAGGCATTGATGACAAGACCGTGGCTGGGGCATGAAAGTGGCCAGGGATTCCTTGTGCCCACCCCTCTTGGGCTGGAAGGTAACAAGCAATAAAGTCTCAGCTGAGTTATAATGCAGGAGTAGAGGGCATCAATAAGGTCCCTTAAGGCAACCAAGTTCTAATGTGGGAATAGAGGTGATCACCTTTGGGTCTGTAGTTCCCGCTGGTTATTTTTGGGGGCATCATGTACTAATAATGTGTTTTCCCTGCTGTGGATGCGTGCACCGGTCTGTGGGCATTCCTACACAGCATTCACCTCTGGTGACAAAGCCACCGCATTGTCAGGCTCTCCTGAATGTTCAGTGTAAAAACACCACCGAGCCCACATGTCCAGTGAGGCAAGTGCCTCACAGCTGGCATGGACAGCCAAAGCTTGAGGTTGTGTAAGCACACATTTGTGATTCATTTTTTTCATCAGTCTCGTTCCTCAGCTTCAGTGTTGTTGCTCCTGACCTACACCTGCCAAAGCAAAAGCAGAAGAAGGAACTTGGCATGCCTGTAAGAGTATGTATGTATAGGAAATGTTTATCAAATATAGCTGCAAATGTAGAATGAGGCCACATTGGCCCAGGTACAAGCAGTTCATGGTTCCATCAAATCTGTTTTATAGTAACTACCTGTGCTTGCATGCACTTGTGAATGGAAAATGTGTAAATGTACAACAAGACTGCTAGTCTTGTTGGGTATTTGACTGTGTTTACTGCAAAATATCCATTCCTTATGCAGAGTGGAAATATTTATACATTAAGTTAATATGATGGGTTATTTTTATGAATGTTGCCCAGGAAATATTGCAGCACCAGTGACAGATCTTTATGCAGCTGCAAAAAATTTATTTTTGCCCAGTTTTGAAGCACGAGGCTGTTCAGGGAGAGAAATTAAATGTTTGGAAGAGGAAGCTAAGTAGAAGCTTTAAAAAAGAGGTTTTTTATCAGATGTGTTTGGAGTTAAAATCTATTCTATTTGTCATAGAAGTTTTGATTCTAACTGAAGCTACAGTACCTGCAGCAGAACCCACCATGGAGAAAGATTTTGGTGGACTTTTCTGCACTCTGCAAAGTGCTGAAGCCTCTGGTCTCTATTCTGCAAAAACCAACATTTTTTATATCTTAAGATTAGTTCCACTGAAGTAAAAGTAACTCAAAGCACTTAGTGAAACGAGTGGTTGAATAGGAAGTAAAGGCTCTCCACACCTTTGTGGGCCTTGGTCCCTCATTAAATGGCAAATGCCAGGAAAAAAGAAGACGGCTGCAAATTTTGACTGGCTGGTTTAATTCATCTCAGTGCTTTAAAAATAATCAAGTGCAACACTTATGAGTAGAGCCACAAAATTTACAAGAGGACATCTTCTGTGCAAGCAAAATGGGGTGTTTTTTATATTTAAGAGAGGGACATTTGGATATTTTCCAGACAGTTTAAAAAGATGAAAAATGTGCTTAAGGAGACTCCCCACACATATACCTATCTATTTTCTCAACTGTACATCATACTCTTCTAAATAACTAAAACTTTAAAGAGAAAGAAAAATTAAATACATTGTAACTTTTATATGCAGAGTAAGGAGGGGTTGCTTAACAAAAAGTGGGGGTTTATTGGATATGGAAGAGAAAATATTTATTCAAAGAAGAGCCAACAATACCCTTTTTCTATACATTAAATGCAATTCATACTTCACAGAGTATATTAACAAGGGTGTTTCTTCCACCTTTTGCATTCCTGCTCGCCTGCCCAGTGACACAAACAAGGCATGTTGTGATGTCAATACCAGTAGCACCCTTGCAAATGGAAATGTTCTACTTCTTACCACCAAAGCAACTCAGAACCTTCTGGCTGGAGGGGGTCCCATCCCACCCCAGCTGTCCATGAAGTCATCTGAGATGCATCCCTCCATCTTTAGTTGAGTTCAATCTTCTCAAAAGAGTCAAATAATACCAGAAATCAAAAAACCACATAACTGGTAACAGCACCCTACGCTCAGGGTGTGAAGAGAGAAAGCAGGGCCACTGCTGCCTGTTGTGGCCTTGTCGTGTGGAGCATCCTGCGTGTGGTTAAGAGTTCTGGTAAGGGGGGCTTGCAAGAAGCATCAGTTCAGGGAAGGGCTTTCAGCTATGTGACTACAAAAGCTCCTACTTACATTACTAAGGTTTTTGGTGATCAAACATTTTCAGTAAAAACTCATTTTAGAAAACTGAGTTGCAATGCATGCTACCAAAACAAAATCCCTGTTCTTGTGGGAGAACATTGCTGAACTTCTGATTCTCTTGTGACTTTTACTGTCCAGCTGACTTTTCTTTGTTGCTGTCATGGCTCATTCAGCTCCAGTAACGCAGCTGTTGAGGCTCGATCTGTGCCAGTGTTCTAACCCATGTGGAAACGGTGCTCCCCTCGAGTTATGTGGGAAGAGAATTCGTACCTGTCCTGGCTGTGGTAGCCACACATGTTGCATTCAAAAGGATCGCGGAACCCGTGGCAGCCCATATGGATCGTATACATCACATGATCCAAGAAAAGGACTCGACAGTGTTCACACTTGTAAACCCTTACTTGCTCCCCATTGCTGCTGATCACTTTGAAAGCATCCTGGGAATTGTCAGTACTCGCTCTCAAGACATCATATTGCCTGTTTTCTTCTTTTATAGAGATGCCATTTCTTGCATGGGCACCTATGTGGTTTGTCAGGTAGATCAAACCACTGCGCTCCTCATTATTGCTCTCTGTATCTGTTGAGTCTTGGCAGCTGTTGCTGGGAGAGACATCTCGTTCAGAGGAGACAGACTTGGCTTTAGAAAGCAGCAACAAGTTTTCCACTGCGCTGTCCTGAGGGAGGTTGGAGCGAATCTGATTGTCCCCGAGAGGTTTGTGGAGCTGATACATGGGGCTTATGACGGGCACCACCTCAGAGCCACCCGGCGGTGTCTGGACGAGGGGACGCAGGGACTCTGCCCCCAGGTAACTGATGGCGTTGTTGATGGCCTGGTCGATCACGTGCGTCTGCATGAGTTCGTTCTCCTTCTCGTAGTTGATGCTGGCATCGTATGGAAGATCGGGTAAGCATTTGTCACCTGCAATGAAAAACAGTGAGGAGATAGAGGGCTGATTTCTACATGATTAAGGAAATGAACATCATGGATTAATAAAACAGGGAAGAGGAGAGTTGACCGAATCCACCTCTGAAATCCACCCAAGGTATTCACGGTTCTCTAATACAGCAGCTCAGAAAAGTGGTGGGTTTGCAGTCTTTTTCAGCATGCAAAATAATTTGAGGGCTTTGGAAAAGCAAATGGATGAAAGAAAATCTGGAAATAATTATACAGGGACTCATGGGAGCTACAGATCTAGTGCTTTGTCATGTCTTTCTCCTTTTTCACTGGTGTCCCTAATCTGCCTCCTACAGTGAGCACAGACACTGCGTTTGTGGCTGGTGAAGCCAGTGTGCCCGCACAGCCACAGCGAGCTTGGCCTGATGCTTCAGAGCATGAAGCACATTATCAATATTTTCACGTAAAGTATTACATTCTTAGACTGGAAATTGTATGGTTTAGTTTCAGACCTTCAGTTTCTGAGAAAAACCCACATCAGCAATGTGGTCATATATATGTAATATTGGAGAAAAATCGATAAAAAGTTTGTTTTTCATATTGTCACCATCCCGACACACCTACCATAAGCCATGTTAGACACATTACGAGAATCGACCCTTGTTCCTAAATATTTTGTGTCAAAAAGTTGTTGTGTACAGGAAAATCCAAGAATCATGGAAAAAATGTAAGTGCATTTGTAGCTGAGCAAGTTTACTTGTTACTAATAACTTTGATACTGATGGGATGCCTAAAGTAAGGGGTAAAAATATA
>VZSE01011604.1:1708200-1743903 GCA_013398275.1 Promerops cafer
AAATATATATATATATATATATATATATTTAAAATCAGACTGCACTAATGTATATTTAGCTGGATACCCCAGTATTGAACATTGAGTTTCACTATGATTTCCCCCAAATTACTGGACAGATAGCAAAACATAGAAGGCAAAAGTTAGGAGTGGAAAAAACTATTTATATGCACAGATGCTGATTTTATGAACTTGAGAAGTCTTTTCTAACAGTGTAAACCATCAAAGTTATTACCAGGCCCTTAATAAATTCATGCAAATGTAAAGAGGTAAAAGATTTTCACAGGCTCCTATAGTCCATCAATATTGTTGATAGTCTGGATGGATTTTCTAGCTCTTCAGATCTTGGGAAACACTAAAAGCCACAAACATCTCTGTGCTGTCACCATTTCCTGATCAACATGAAATTTACTGTTAGGTCTTGGAAAGTCCTAATTTGTCAGAAGAAATGCTAACAGAAGCATGGGAATTTTACCAGAAGATCTGCACATTAATTTATCAACAATTTTCCACCCAGTTTCTACTCAGATTGACCATTGAAAGTCAATGAAGAGACCAAAAACCTTCTAACATGACACTTTTGCAATAATGGGGGCTAAAGTGTAGGAAGTCCTGCGGTCTACATTTCCCACAAGATATGGTTTCATACCAGTTCCATGCTCTGCAAGCAGAGAAAGAAATACCCTGAGCATTGCATAAGTTCCTATAGAGGATGTAGGGTACAGACACCTTCTAGCTGCTATGCTACACAAGCTTCCAGTTCCTCTTGTTTTCTTTTTCAATCATTCTGCCAATTTGGGCTGCATTCTTTTTCATTCCAGATTTATCCTTTATAATTCTACACTTTTCAGGCAGTTGCCTAAGATTCAAAATGGGCATTGTAAAAGACTCTTCAATTAAATACAGTAAAACTCTCCTAACATGAATGTATACACTTTATTCAAGGAGGAAAAAATAAAGCCAAAATCATTCATATTCCACGGGCACTGCACACCACTGAAAAATGGGGCTGATCTTCATTATAAACAAAATTTTGGGCATTCAGAAAGCAAGATTTTAATATCTGTTTCGTGGGTAGTATTTGCTTTATGTAGCATAACCAGTTAGTAGTTGTGCTGAGAGGATCAAGTGTTCGTAAGAAAAATTTGTTTCCAAGCAAAGTATCTGAAACAGACACAAAGTTAGGGTAGGCAGGCACCATTTCTATATCTGGGCAATGCAGTAATACTTGCACTCATTAAAAATAATAGCTCATTTCTGTGGTTATTAGAGCATAAGTAAATTAAACTGCTAATGGTTTGATGCACTTCAAGGTTTGCACTGCTCAGGATTCTGCAGCAGGTACTTAAACAGTAAAGATGCACTCAGTGCATGTGGGCACCTTTTCTCTTAGTATTTTTTAATCCCTCTCTTGGCTGCCTGTTCTTTTAAACATTATAACTGTATGTCAACTTTTCATGCAGTTCTCACTCTCTGGTTTGGATGGCCCAGTTCTTTTGGGTTTGGGAACTATTCCAGTTGGGAATACAGAGAGAATTTTACAGGTAATTGGCTGAATTTGTTGAACAATCTAATTTTTGAAAGGTAATTAATTTAGTCTTGATAAAAATGAGTGAAGCAGAAGACACTCCTTCCCTTATGTGAAGGATGCCATTTGCTCCTTCTCCCTGGAATTCAGCACAGGTATTGGAACAACATGATAATCTACAGGAGCAATAAACAAGTTTTAGTACCCAAAAGCTCTCCTCGCCAGCCAGCCCAGCCTTGTGTTAATCAGGAATTTTAAGCAGCAGATGAGGATGGAAAGGAAAGGATTTGGGAGCATTTTCTTGTTAGAAATGTTTTTTCCTTTTGAAAGTTAGCAAATTTCCATAAATATCTGCTGTCAGTATGTTGTCTTCCTACACTGCACCCTGAAAAATTGACAGGAAACTCTGCCCTCCTAAAACTCATAGTTAACTGGCTGTCTTTACTGTTCCTCAGGATGAACAGAGAAAAAGAGAACAAAATAGCCAGTCCACACCCAAGGATACATTGCATATAGTATACTTGCTCGTATGTTTTAAATTTTAGCACTTCTGGTCTTTCATAGAATTAGTATCTTGCCTAATGCAAACAGTTACTGGAGTGTCTAAACTAGTCTGGTTAGCCTTAAATATATATTATAGTTGATATATTTTTGGTATCTATCTCTACTACAACTTTTGCCCTTTTATAAGCATAAGCATTTCTTATCCTTGACTATGTCCTATAATTGTTGTATTGGGACTTGAAAAAAAGCCTTGGAATTTAATTTAAAACCTTTTGTTGCACCTCCAGGCGTAGCTGAAACTCCCCTTTCCTTGTCTGGGAAATAGTAATTTTCCTTTCACCCCCGTGTCTTTGTTGAAGAAAGTATATCTGCATTTTCTGTCCCATAAACTGGTCTTTTTTTTGCCTTGACTTTTGACTGAAGACCTTCTTAGTGTGCATTTTGTTTCAGAGACTTTAATCTGATTGTCTCCTATAGAATAATATTTTTTTAAATGTACAGAGAATTAAAAAATAACCTAACTAGATATGAGTATATGCTGTCCTCTGATCTCCCATGTTTTTATTTATTGAATAACCTTACGTAGCTGACAAAATATTGTCTGTGGATCTCACAAAACTGGTGTAACCCCTATTTAGCACAGGCCTACTGAACAGAACAATACGTGTAGCCTTCATTTTTATAGGCTTAATGTCAAATTTTTCACTGTTAAGACAAGAACTGCTACATGCAAATGGGCATGAAGTTTTTGTATCGTTCATAGAATGTACACAAAGGTCCCTTTCTTTTAGGTACTGTTTTCAGACATATCAATTTGGGCTGTAAAAATAAACAGATTTTATCAAAGGGTGAAGAATATTACCCAGTCTATGTTCAACTATTCACAAATGCTGTCAGAAACACCAATATGCCCAGATCTGAATGTCATTCAAGAATTCAATAAAATAATTCTGAAAGTGAGGTCAAATGCTATCCCAACAGGAAACCTCTATTCCTATCTTCAGATTCTCAAGGCAACTTCAAGAACCTGTTTAGATTTTGTAATGATCTGGTCCATAAGCTTTTAAAAAGGCAGGAAAAAAGACTTAAAATTGATGTCCAGATGTGAAAAATTAAACATGCAGAAATTTATGCTTGAGATGTTTAGTTTTTTTCCCCAACACATCTCTGTATCTGCTTCTATAGAGATACATACTGCTAATTTAGCAAAACAAGTAAAATGATAAAGCAAAAGTAAAAATGCTGTGATTTTTAGGGGGCTTTGTTTTATTTTATTTTTAGGAGACAGCAAACGTTTAACTCTTACCAACAAATTTCTGAGGCATAGAGCTCTTACGTTTGGCGACGTTACTTGCTAGTCTATCCAGCACGAGGGCTCTTTCTGACCCTATCTTGCACAGGTCTTCAGCCATTTCACTCTGGTTACTTTCGTCTTTTATGACTGAAATCAAATGACATCAAAAGGGTTAGGCAGGTTCCATCTTAATGGAACTGTTGTCTTAGGTTATTGTTTGTCAGTCAATGTCTTTTAGCTCCCAAGAAGCTGGACGAAGGAGCTCAGCATGTGAGACTCAGGACAATTCTGACGCTTAGTAACAAATTCCCTCACGCTGATTAATCTATGTACGTGCTCATGTTTTCCTCATTTAGGACACAAAAATGAGGTAGCAACTGCAAGGTTTCTGCCTGTATGTCACATAATCACTCCACCCTTTGTTCTACAGCCACTCTGCATTTCTGTGAATAAATGAGGTCCTAACTTTATCCTGGATACAAAGCAGTTCATCTTTTCACTCTCCCACTGAAACCCACCACAATGTCCTTCTGCACCTCTCCCAGTGAAACCCTCTGTGTGATAATTGCTTCCTCAGCAGGAAAAATGGATAAACTTCTCAACTCCAAAAGTGGAAGATGTATTTGCAAGCTACACCAACCCTTGTCTCCAGCCCCTTTTATCCCATAGCAAATATTTCAGTACTTCCCTGATGCTATTTTAGACTTTAACAATTTTAATTTATAAAATCACACCTTCAGTGGAACACTGATTTCCAATACTCAAACCTGTTTCCCAACCTCCTGCTGCTGCTGAGACTCTGTAGAATTGGGAGCTTAACTGTGAGGCTCTATGAAAAGGAGACTATTTCACTTTCAGTATATTTTACTTCAGTACTTTCCTGCAGAAACAAAAGGGATGTATGAAAATGCACTGTCAAAACAATGACTGTGAAAAAAGTATGGAAAGGTATTTCTGATTTCCAGCATCTAAGAGGAAGGTGAATGCACTGAGATCACAGCACAACTGTTTTGCTGGTGGCTTTTTTGTTTGTGGGGTTTGGGGTTTTTTTTGTTTGTTTGTCAAGGGAGAAAAGTTAATTTTACTTTTATCTGCTACTAAGATATGGACATTTTTCCTGAACTTTTGAGTTACTATTAAAGGAAGGCGCAAAAGATGATTTTTGTACTTTGATTCTTTGAGTTGTTTCAATTAAGTGCCCCACTCTGCTACATTTTTCCTTCTGTGCCTGCTGAGAATTTGTTTTATCACTGGATTTACTGGTTCACAGGACCCATTACTCTGGTACCAGGGTGCTTCTCAAGAGCTGAGAATATATCATTGTGTTCCAATGTTATTCTGACAATATACTACAGCCATAAAAGAACAATTGTAAAAACTTTGTTGTTCCTGAAATATATGAAATCAGGTCTGATGGATAACTGTGAGGAACAGGTGAAGTTTCCTATTCAACAGCATCCTGCAACCAAACTGAGGAGTACACAACTGGTTCTTGAGTTCCTGCTGCAGCAGCACATACTGCAGTGACAGTGATAGTGACAATGAAAATGGTTAGTGCCAGTGCCAGTTACATGGAGTTTCATGGAATTATGTTCCAGCCCCATAAGACACTAAAGATTGTGACCAATGGAGGAAAAGAGAAGAATTTAGTCATGAAGATGCAGAAGAGTAAAGGGTGTTTATGGTACGTAGCCATCATTGAACAAGCACACACCAGCATCCTGTGCTGACCAAAGCTTCCAGGTACCATCTCAGGAAGAGACTTACAGAGAATGTTTTAAAGCAGACATTCATCAGGGTCACAAAAGACTGAATATTTAGCTAAAAGTTGAAATGATCAAGAAATATCTGTTTAGGATGTAATAACATTCCTTTTCTAATCGGTTCAAGAGAGGGTGCGTCATGTATTCAACAGTCAAACTTTCACACTTCTAATCCCCAGCACTTGCAACTGAAACCCTCTGAAATTTGATACCAAATGAAAAGTATTTCTCTATAATTTGCTGTCCATGAACTGAAAAAAAAAAAAATTATCTTTTCAAACAAAAATTCCCAGTGACTGAAGAACTGTAACTGACCCTTTAAAAACTTCATAAACTACTTCTGCTGTTTTATTTAAGCCTGGTTAGACTTCAGCACACTTCCACTCAACTCAAATGCAAAACTCCATGTAATATCTCTAAGAGAACTTCACATGGACAGTGAGATTATAGTCCTCTAAAATAAGAATTTTGCCATTAAATTCATCAAGTTCCAATTTTGTGTTATATTTCCTTCTCTTAAAGAGAGAAAACAAAACTTAAAATAAAAATACAATCTCTTGTCCCTCTTCTTACTCCCTTTTACTCTATCTTTCCCTTATCTAAGTTCTTTCTTAATTACATTTATTAGATTTACAAGGTGATGGAAAGCTTCTACAAGTTTAGGTTCTTTCTACTGACATTTTTTCTATGTATACTGCCAAAAATATTGTAAAAATGCTATAAAAAGCAATCTTGCTGTGGCAGAATGTCAAATCAGATGCTCTAGCAGATATTTTTGTACCAACATTTTTTGAGGCTGGGGGAAAAAGGGGTCCAAATAATGGCTCTAACAGATCCACATCACACCTTGAAACAGTTTAATAACAGTGATACTATAGCTACTTGCTTTTCTAGATATATCATAGAACCCAGTACAATTCACAGGATATCCACTCATTCTCAACTGTTTTTTCTACATTTTCATCATGCAAAATACTAGGAAAAATGCAGGAAGGTTTCATTTTTTTAGAACTGTATAGAATTGATTTGTTATGTGAGGACTAAATTTCTTTAAGAGTGAAGTCTTTGGCTGAATATGAGGTTTAAACCTTTTAGTTTATTTAATTTTTCCTAATTTGCAAAAGGAGTCCTATTATGTCAAATATGGGACACATAAGAATACAAGAAGAATATACAAGAAGAAATATATATATTTTAATGTACATCCAAGAAGAAGTGATTCTTTCAAAGCATTAATTAATTCCTCAAGTTTTTTTCCAACTGAGTTATTAGATATTTAGTTGTAAGCTAGTGCAACCTCTCCTGTCAGGATTTGGTATAAACAAGTCTCTAAAACGGTTTCATTTCTTATTAAAGTTTATGATTCCTGACATCAGTTTCATCTTACTAAGACTTTCATAGTAGTTCAGCTACTCATTCACACAGATTTTCAAATTCAGTATGCAGGCACTTAAATCCATGTGCCAGACACTAGAGACTGAAATCCCAAACCAGAATATTTGCTTCTAAATCCTGTCACCTCTTTGAGAAATAAGTACTGCTGCTTACTGTATATTATTACATTGAGGTTTTCTATTCATATATTCTGCAGCCCCTCAATAAAATTAGAAGGAGCGCTGCTCTAACATGCTGTCTGCAGAAGCATCTCAGTTGTATTCACTGCTATCATTATGTGCATATACTTTACATTATTTGATAGCATGTAAAAACATATTCAGGTTCTGTACAGATATAAAATATTAAATGAAGCATCATTGCAAAGAGGGCAGAGAGAACTTTCCATTTTTGTCATTTGACAAACTAAATAATATATGCTGACAGGATTAAAAAGGTATGCAGGCAGTAGAACTTACTGGTTGGGTTTAAACTCCACCATAGAAGCTGGATCTTCTCCATCTAAAACTGCACATGCAAGAGGACTTTGTATGGCTAATTACTGTGATCAATCCCATACAGATCTTCTGGATCTTTGTTAAAAAATATAATCCAAGCCCCGATATCTGCTTGCTCTCTTTCTGGGCATAGTTTTTTTTGATATTCTCCAAGAAATGGACTTTACCTTCATCATTACACTAGTCTCAACACAGGTCCTTACCTCCCCCCAGTTTTCTTTCAAAGGGAAGCTTGGGAAGAAGGCTGTCAACAAATTATTAGCCATTCTGGAGTATCTCAAGTCAAACTGCCTAAATCAAATATCTGTGGCTTTATGTCCTCTTGCTTGGCAGAGTGAGATCGGCAGATAGCTCATCCTTGTTAGATTAGCTGGTCCCAGTGGTCAAGTAAGCCCTTTAAGCTGTGCCTGGGAAGGGGAGGAGATGTGCAGTGCAGAAGATTCTGCAGCCCTATCTAGAACACTGGAATGAAGTCTATTAAAAATACATCCACAAGTGTATTGTAATATAGGCCTCCAAGAGAAGGCAGTGAGGTGATGTAGCCATATTGTCTTGAGTTGACAAACTGATGTTTTCCAGGCCTTGAAAGAGTTTTGCTACAAGTTTGAATTGTACTTTGGCTTTTTATTGCAGCTAAACGAAGCGAAAAAACAGCCAAATGTTTATCAAATAAAGAATAAATCCAGACACAGTATCATACATATGGGGGATGCGTGTGACTCTCCAAAGCAAAAGTTGCCACAAATTGTACTACTGATTCTTTTGCACTCTTTTCTCTGCATTTATGACAGGACAGCAGTGTTCCCCAAATGGACATTTTTATTACCTGGATAGATGCTGCTTGAAAGATTCATGGTTTGAAGGTAGTTATGGCAGCGTTCTTTATGTTCTTCCAAAGAGCTGCGCTGCTTGTAACTGCGACCACAGTATCCACACTTATGGGGTTTGCCAACTGCAGAAAACACAATTCATTGTGAGATTCAGAGGAGGCATTCAGTAGCATATTAACAATGGTAAGGACAAGAGATAAAAAGCCCACCCCAAAAATAAAGCCATGCTGTGGTGAAGGAAAAATTCATCAACTTAAAAATCTAAGTAAAAAACAACTAATGGAAAACTGGTTGTATATCTTTACATCAACGGGCCAATTCTATGGGTGCTGCAAACTGATTTTAGATGATTCAGATCAGATAAACACCATGACATTAAATCCTTAAAAACAGCATCTACACAGGTTAGAAACTGAAACACATTCAAAGATCTGGGAGCAGTTTCTTTAGTGTCCAGTTGCACAGAGACTGCAGTGGACAGATTGGTGGTGTAGGTAGAGACTTGCCTGGCTGGAGGTCAGTTCTGGTGTAAACAGAACCAGCTCTTTTAAGACAATCTTAGATTTTGCATGTTTTCTGCTTCTTGAAATTCAAGATAAATGGTATGACAATTTATTTTCTGTATTACACCAATCCAGATCTAGCTAGTTCTAGGAATTTTTCACCAACAATACTTTTCTGTGTACTTCTGGACTTGAATTATCTGTCTTAACATGTTAAGACTGTCACATTAGATGTGATTTCACAATTTTAGATATTTTCAGTTTAATTAATGAATTTTGTTTACAGATTCTTAGGTGAAAATCAGATTCAGACATACAACTTGTTTTATAATGTATTGGTGTCAATTTTCCAATTGCAGGAACTAATCATTATCTATAATTTAGGCATTGTCTCTCTAACTATGGAATCCTCAGGGTTTACCAAGAGTGTCTAGGTGAGATTTCATATATATATATATACACGAAAACTATGTTTCAAATTGTGCATCCATGAAAATCAATAACAACAAGGGAGGGGGTGGCAAAATACAATTTAAAATATGTGCCTTCCTCAATCAGCTGGGAAAAAACAGGACAAACTGAAATTATTTTGGAAATCTAGGATCAGCTCTAAGGATTTTATTATTCAATACATGTACTAAAGAAGAATTTCCCTAATTTTTTTGGAGCACAAAAGAATAATTTTGAGAGCTCCCCTTCTGCCAGCCAGAACCCAAAACCAACTTTCACAAGTAACATTACCAGTGTCAATTCCAGCAATGTGTATTGGAGGTCTCCCATCCAAATAGCAATTTGCATTTGCAGCTTAGCTTGGGAAACTAGATGAGATGGCACTCTGCTTTTAAAGGCACTTTAAATGTGCTAAATTGGTTTTACTTCACAGAAGGTATGTGACTGTGGCTTCTGTCAAACAATGAGAGGTTCATGGTAATGGGAAAGTGCAGCTATTCAAAAATATTTATTCATATCTCCATATTACTGTTGAGACAGACACTGAAAACTCCATGAGCATCCTCTTTTGTGGAAGATTATTATCTTTCCTTCTCCCACCCTCTGCCTTCTCCCCACTCTCTCTTTCAAAGTACTTGTAATAACAACGTGCAACAAATAACTCCTGCTAAATGCTGTAGGCAGTGTTCACTCCTTAGGCTGAAGATGAATACCAGACTGTGTTTCGCTTTTATATTATCTCTAACCCTAAAATATTGATCAACTTAAGTCATGTTTTTACTTCCATGAAATGGATTACTCACATGAGGCTTGTAAGATGAAACTCTCATGCAGAAACTTTGAATCAGCCAAGAAGTATGGGAAAAAACCCAGTTCTTCTGGTGAAGGGTCGTGAGTGTGACGTGTGTTTAGTCATTTCTTTGCTGCTAACATGCTGTGGCCAGCTCACAGCTTGGTTAACCCCAAGATGGAGCTACTCAGCTCCTCAGGGTGAGAAGAGGTCTCAGGATTGGTGGCCACCCCATCTCCTCAGTGAGTATGGTGATAAGCAGCCCTGGTTATTCCCAAACCTTCACTTACCTGAGTGAGTCCTCAGGTGTCCCGTGAGGGCATCCCTGCGGCGGCAAGCGTAGTTACACAGGTGACACTTGAAGGGCTTTTCACCTGAGTGCAGCTTTATGTGGCGCAGGAGGTTGCCCTTCTGGGTAAAGGAGGCTCCACACTGATTGCACTGGAAAGGGCGTTCTCCTATGGGAAGAAGGAGAAAATATGTGAGAACAAAAAAATCTTATGCGGTAACAAGAGAAAGATTTCAGGGAGAAAGTTGTTTTCTCACTGCTGCTCTGTGACTTCCACCAGCTGCAGGTTTGATATAACATGAGGCTTTCAGACTAAACCTGCCAGTTTCTTAATGCTTCACTGGCTGGGTCAATTTGATCTGAAAATCTAATTTTTTTTTTCTAAATCAGAATGGCACATCACAATGCAAATTCAAACTCATTTAAATAAAGTGACTGCAACATTTTGTGTTGAAGAGCCACTCTTCCTGATCAGCAGTTTTGGAATAAACCAATATCCAATTTTGCATGTTGTGGCATTTGGTGGGGTTTTTAATGTGGCTTTTTTCAAAGGGTCTTTAAAATATGCCACTGAAGCAGCAAAATAAAAAGGAAACTCATTAAAAATGCATTTCAGGATCACAAGTTCATTTCAGCGTTACATTCTTATATTTAAATGAAAGGCACTTCATTATAACAGTTATAATAACTTCTTTTCATTTACATTTTCCCTGTATTTTCCCTTTCAATTTCTTCTCCATTACCTGTCTGTCCCTAAGCAGCCAAATCAGGAAAGAGACAGAGAAAAGAGAGAAAGCTAGAGAGTAAAATCACAGAAGTTAAGACAGTGCAAAGGAAGCCCTGTGCTTCCATGCCTGAGTCCCAACCCTTCTCTAGGTAAGGTACAGAGGAGCTGCACAAACAGTCCCTGGTGGTTTACACTTTGGACAGATGTGGAAAAACTTGAAGAGGCACAGCCTTGGTTTGGCTAAACTGGTGCTTGTTATCAAGGAAGTGAATCAAAGCCTCTACAAAAATTAATATGGCTGTTGTTAGCTTTTTAGTGTTGTTTAAAATCAATATGATATTTTATAAGTTTGGGGTTTTTTTGTTTTTTCTTGGCTTTTTAAAAATTTAAGATGGATGAGGCCTTTTCTGAAATCAGTGGGAAATAAAATACATTTCCAGTTGTACTAGATAGGAATAAAACAAAAATTATACATAAGAGCATTCTATCAGCAAGAACTGCTTCAGCATGCGTGTTTCAGAACTGCTCTCAACTAAATCAAACTAGCCTTTAAAACACATTTTCTGAACTTTGTTTCTCTTAGGCATCAGTTCAATCTGTTGTAGTAATTATAGTGCATCAACATTAGAAACAGACCAAAGATGACCTGTTCTTAGTTTTGATTTTTTTTTTTTTTTGTGTAACAATAACATTGTATTTAAGATTTCAGTGCTGAAGTTAAAATACTAAAAGAAAAAAATTCAACAATTTCTTCCTTCTCTCTCACTTAAACATCATGTATCATTTTGCACACCTAGGATGACTTTTTATGTCCATACATGTGCATGTATGTGCAGCATGATCATTTTTGACTTCTAGGTAATGTGCCAGAACAGATGAAGATCAGTTAGACAGCAGCACTGTCCCAACCCAAAAATATGAAAACTTTGCCATCAGGCAGAGAATGCTTTTAGCATTCAGCAAACAGCAAAATGAATCCTCTTTATGGCAAGACATTTTCATTGGTCAGTTTCAAGCAGAGCAGCATAGTGCCTGTCTAGCAAAATGAGCTCACTTTCTTTGTCTGTGAAGTAGCTCTGTTCATCTAAACTATATCCACATCTAGTTCAGCTGGAGTGGCACCCAAAACTGCCAGCATAAGCCTTACAGGACTTTGCAATGTACTTCATAAGCCATGCATGGTATGGTTAGAGAGAAAAGAAAACAGGTAAGTGTCTCTCTACTTGACTTCTTAATCTTTGAGGTAGTTACTCAGTACAGAAAATGTTTTTCAGAAATAGACTGAAACAGTAAATGGAAGAAGTCAGTTCGGCAAGGGGGACACATTCAGAAGAAATAGTTAATTCTTACTAAGCAGATTTTCTAACATTCATTTCTGTTATTTTTACTCAGAGGACTGTAAGAAGACAAAACAAGAATCATAAAAGTACTCCAGGAATGAAATGTAAAGCAAAGCAAGAACGCAATATATCTCTAGCCTACAACTCTCCCAATTACAGGGTGAAGTCTTGCACTAAGTGGAAAAGATGGATGGAGCATTTCAAATGAGACTGCTGCATGCCAAATACTTCTACAGAACTTAGAGTGGGATCAGATGTCAGGAAGCCTGAACTCAAGTTGCTGTAGAAGGGAAACAACATTGTCACCAAAAGACCCTGAAGCTACCTGTAGCTTGGCTGGCCCTTAGCTGTCCATGCTGCAACTACTGGGGGGAGGAATGTCTCCTTTATGAGCCCAGCAAAACTCCCAGACCTGCCAGGATGCTGACAGCCACTGATGTTACTGGGTGTGGTGATACCTCAAAAAATGAGGATGGAACGGGATGGAAATAAAAATACAAAATGACTCCTTTTCTAAACAGTGTATTATTTTCTCCCGGTCTGAACAGTACATACCTGTCCTGGGCATGTAGCCATGACCAAATATAGGCCCAGGAACAAAAACTGCAATGGGACCCTGAATTCAATCAACCATTATCACCACTGCAGTGATTTGCAAGCCGTAGTAGGAGCTTGGGCCCTGGACCACTTATTCAGTGAAGAATACTTATAATCTTATTAAAATATTTCTAATTTCTTAAACAATGACAAGATCACCTAACTCTCAGAGACCTGAAGAGCTCTCTTTCTAAATAAATTTGAGACATTCAGAACCATGTACCAAGATGTGAGTGAACTAACTGGTGAATTAACTTAGTGTACATATAAGGAGGCAATATATACACCTATGCACACACATACACAGATACGCAGTTATATGCAGATATATGCACAGTGAGCAAGAGAAGCCTGAATATATCCTGAGGTTTCAGCATCAGGGAGCAGGAAATTCTTTCTCCTTTCAAGATCTCCTTTTTCTTAAACACGAAACAAGACAGTAGCAAGCTGGAGAAAATGAATGTGCTGAAAGGGAAGGAGATTGAGAAGAGCTGGGCATCTGTGAGTTGGGATTTCCTCTGCAGATGTAAGCAACAGGTAAGGTGCTAGGAAGCAGTCAGTGCTGTACAGCTGCCTGCAGACAGGAGAGCAGAAATATCAGGTGCTGCTCTGCATATCTGCGCTTGGCAGGTGTATTCATTAAAAACAATTACGTCTTTTATCAGGTAAGGCAGTCATTTTATTTTGGCACTTCAGTGTGCTAGAGTATAAGTTCACTTATCAAATATTTATTTAAGAAAACCTCACTGCATATGCAGGTTTTACATGAATTAGCAGCAAAGTAATTCATTTGTGAGGCTTATTCCTTCACCAGGCATGTATTGAAATGGGCTTTGGCATAGTCAGTTAAATGTCTGTAATAGTATATCCCATTTCGACTTTAATTTTCACAGTGCAGCTGAAAGGAAAAGCAGTCACCACTGTTTCCCCATGACATCCCTTTAATTTAAACTACCAGCTCTGAACTTCCACGCCTTTGCCAGCCCCCGAAGAACCACCTGAGCTCGTTCAAAGAGGCTGCACAGGAGAGGAGCTGAGGATGAGGCAGGAGGGAAAACAAAGGCATTCTTTCCATGGAAGGACCCAGGGACAAAACTTCACACCCTTTAGTTTTATTGAGTGAAAAAGATGGGGGCTGTCCTGAGCAAAGTGCCTCTTGTGGGGTGTTTCCACTTAGGCTTGAACTACATTCCCCTTATTAAAAAGAGGGTCTAGTTGGCAAGGGAAGAGCTCTGTAAAGGGTGGAGAAATCTTCAAGTGACAATCTTTGTGTGGTAGCACCCCAAGCATCCTTGACAGGCAAATGGGTCCCTCTGTCAGGCAAGAAGTTTGAGGAGCTGAAGATCTGTGCTGGGGAAATGATCTGGCACCCAGTGTGGTGGCACCTGGGGATACTGTCACAGGGACCAGGCAGCCCAGCTCACGCTCAGAGACAGCGGGCTGGGTACCAAGGAGCTCAGGAGAAACAAAGGCAGCTGTGCCCACCACCTCCCTAAAGTCAGGTGTGTTCTCACACAGGTCATTTAGCCCTGATGCAAACACTGCCATGGACCATTAGGGGCCTGAAACAGCTCCTCTGATCCAGCAACAGTGGGGTTTTTTTTAACAAAAGAGCAGTCTGCTTAAACAAGCACAAAGACTTCTACCTCTAAGTTGCAGCATATTGTTTCAAGCACTACAGCATTCTCTTCAGCCCATGGGTCTGTTTAAAAGGCCTCACGTACAAGTCATTTTATGTGTTCATTTTATCAACTTTTAAAGGACCATATTAGAAAAAAGAAAAGAAAAAAGAAAAAAGGAAAAGAAAAGAAAAGAAAAGAAAAGAAAAGAAAAGAAAAGAGAAAGAAAAGAAAGAAAATCAACAAGCACTTTGTTATATCTAGGAATCAGGCTACAGACTCTCTTCTGAGTACTAGCTGCGGCTTTTCCAATAATTATCTGCTCTTCCCTGACAGAGGGATTTATCACATAGAATTGAAGAGTACTTTGAAGCAGGCAATGTAACAGCATTGCTTCTGAGCGTGGCTAACCCATGTTACACTAACAGATCTCACGCTTCCATAGCTTGAACAGACACAGTTACTGTGACAGACAGTAACACTGAGGGCAATGGAACACTGGGGCTTTTCATGGATCCTCTCCATTTAACTCTGAAAGCACTTTGTTAATCTCGCTACTTAGTAATTCTGGGAAAGTAATTTATGCAAGACTATGAGGATACCTTCAAAGAAAGTATCTATGTGTTTATTGGCACAACTATTTCAGTCGAATGTAACTATAAGACAGATCATTCTTACCTTAAAAATATATTAAAATACCCTTTCATTAGAATATTCATGTAAAAATGCCAAATCCCAAATTTATTTTTAAAGCAACCTCTGTGAAACAACAGTACAGTTCAGTTCTTCTCTTTTAGCTATGAATGACATTAGAGTTTAGCTTGGAAGCCTAATCTTTAGACATCTTATATCAGGCAAGGTGAGACTCACCCTTTACTTTTTCATTTGTTTCAACCTGTCCATTTTTGGCCCTCTTTGAGACTAATCAGAATTAGAAAATTGAGGCAAAAATATTCACAGCACAGTATAACAAAAAGCCATCCCTATGGAACACAAAATCTAAACATGTCTCTTTTAGTGTCCCGGTGGAAACACTTTAGCGCACATTTGACCCATGACAATACTTGTTTTTACTTCAAGAAACACTGCACATGAAATGTAAGGGTTTTTTTTTTTTTTTTTTTTACCAAGTCTGTCAATACAGTTCTCTTAATACATATTTTTCCCTTCACTTTCATAATCACTGATCCATAATGAGCTTTGCTGTTTTGTTGGAAACATTACAACTGGGTTAATTTCAGAGTTAGCTACAAATGGGTTTTTCATCAGCAGTTCTTAGAAATTTTTTGAAAATAAAATAAGACTTCTTTACTTTTCTTTTGAATTTGATTTTTTTTCTTTCCTTTTTTTTTTGTTTGTTTGTTTGTTTTTTTGTTTCAAACCAAACAAACAGCACAATTTCTTGCCCAATAGATAGACTTCCATGAAGAAATCTCAATTCCTGTGCAGGCCAAAAGGATGTACCAAAATAACTGAGTTCCAAAGGCTCACCAATGCTGCATTACCTTAGAAGAGGCAACATGTGCATGATACAGAAAATAAGTCTTAGTTACTAATATGTGGCCAGTTCTTGTCAACTACAGGAAAAACTATGGCAGGCCTTACCAGTGTGGCTTCGTTTGTGAACCATGAGCACATTGGGACCGATGCAAATTATCCCACAGATATCACATTTTAGCTTTCCGTTAGGAAGTCGAATGCCTCCAACTCCTGACAAAGCCTTGCTGCCTGGGCCATTGTGTGAGCCATTCATTTTCTCTCCTGCGGCATCAAGCATTCGTAAATCCTCTGCACATTCTTCCCCATTCATTTCACAGGCACGCCCATTCTCTTCATCACTCTGAGTCTCTATTTTAATATTACCGGCTGAAAGAAACAATACAGGATGCCACTCAGTTTGGTTACAGAACAAATAATGTGGCAAACAAACAATCACATGAAAGGAGTTAACTTCTAAACAGCAGGTACAATATCACTAAATAAATGCTGTGACCTCAACTATCATTCTCTGGGCAATGTGATGAGTTTGTAACACATGGAGCAATGAACAGTGAATATCAGTAAAACAAATACAAGGCATCCAGGGAGCTGGGAACCCAAACAGTATTACAAGTCTGTTTCTAAGTCACGATGAGATTTTTGAGTTTATAGCTTTCATTCTGACAATCAGGCTAATTGGAATGAAAGTTAAAATTAATCCACTTCATAGGGATTTGTTCAAAACAATTGTGAAAGTAAGTAACTCAACTCAATGGATACAAATGAACAGAAAATGCAACATTCTCCACTTGGCAGGAAGATTCCAACGATTGTACCGAATCCAAATTTTTGGTTTGTGTTCTATGGGGTAAGCAACGACAGTGGGAAAGCAGAGTACAAACACTGATAAAGAAAGCAGGGTAGGGAAGGATGGAAGGAAGAATTTAAGGAAATTATAGGAGTGATAGTTGAGTTTCTAGGACAGCAAGATTAGGATTGCTGAGTAATAGGAGACGATTACTAGAGTCAGAAGTTATGATTAAAAACCAGCCAAATAAAAAAAGGTGTCTGGGAAACCTGTTGTAACTTTACTGGATAAATCCTTTACATTGTAATCCCATAGGTGACAATTGCTTGCAGCCAGAAGAATTTAGGTGTAAATTTGCTGTAGCCTCACAACATGTAATAACACAGACGCTAGTAAATTTGATCTGATATGAACACAGCAAACTTTAACATGAAGGAAAAGGGTCAAGATTCAGAAAACTTCATGCCAGTATTCATTCCTCTTCTTTCCACAGGATTGTATGATATTTTATGTAGAAAAAAGTAATCTTTGCTGTTATTTTCTTCTTTTCTAATCTGGTGAGTTTGGTGAAAAAAATACTTCTTCATTAGGCTGAAAAAAAAACATTTCATTGCCCAAAATCTTACTTTCCATACAGTAAAAACCCCTCTACCTTCATCCCACCCCACCTGAGAAAAAGAAAGAATTTACTTCAGTGGTTAGCTAAGAATATGAGGGATCTGTTTCATCCAATAAATTCCGGGTCTTTTCCTTCTGTGGAACAACAGTTTTATGGTAACCTCAATGAAAAGTGAGCCATAGCAATGTGATAACGATAAGCTATGGGCAATAATTACCTCAAGAGATTGAAAGACCCTGATATTCCTTTGAAATGGAGATGATTGACAAGCTCTTCTCTGATACATCCTGCAATCTCACAGGTGTCCCAGAAGGACTGCATGGATGTAACTGACAAGAGTATCTGACTCAAAATCCTACTGGGAAACAGAAACCTAAAGGTGTTCGCATTTATGAAGACTGCTTGACTGGACACCTTTTTAAAAGTCCACCAATCTAGGTATTTAAATGTTTTTTCAAGAATTAATAGAAATCATATGCAAAACAGAAAAAGGGCATATCATAACTAGCAGTTTTCCTTTAAAATGTATGTTCTAAAAAGAAGAAAAATTTAGTGATATAAAAAAACCCCAATGACCAAAAATGACTTAAAAAGATGGTATGACTGCTTAAACAGAACTGATTCTGCAAATTTAATGGGCTACAACCTCATACTGCTGTTTTCACCATGGCAAATGGAAGCAATAAAAGTATTTGGCTTAAGTATATGACAAGATTTTCCACAATTTACATGTAATTTTTTTCCTTTCAGTTATAAGAATAATAAATATATATTTATACTAAACAATTATAGGCTCCTTGACTGCCAGGGATTTGGAGAAGGTGGCTTTCAAAGCAGATTTACCATTAAGATAAAACAAAATACACGTGAACAAAACTAAAAAAGATCAGACTACTTAAGTGCATGCAGACAAATATATTATGCAGAAATGAAATGACACAAACAAAAATCATAAAAGTAGGAACTAGATGGAAATGCTCTGTAGTGAACTGAGTTTCAGTATACTTACTGGAAAAAGATTTGGGAATTATTGCATGAAAGTCCCTAAAGCCTTCCGCCCCGTATGCAGCTGCAATAAAGAAGGCAAACAGGATGCTGGTTTGTGGTACTGCTAGCAGTAAATGTAAAAGAAGATGGCACTATTGCTATAAGGTAAATACCTAGGAGAAAGACAAAACTATCATCACAGAAGCAACATAAGCATTTTAGGATGAAGGAGGAACAGGAGAAGGACAGCTGGCAGGGGAATCCTGACTTGTCTAGAACAATTCCCATTTGCAAAAATGCCCTTTTCTTCCAAAGCAGCCAACAAGTTTTATCATGTTTTCTAGAAGCATAATGTGCTCTTGGGTATTCCCCTTGCTTGCACATTAATTCCTGCTGAAGTCAAGAGGAACTCTTGCTGATGTGTCTCAAAAGGGTCAATGCAGGCCCCTACAGTGCAACTTCCTCAGAATTTATTTTTTGCCAATATGCCCTCTTTCTGTGACAGAAATCTCTTCCATACACATCCTTGTTTCTAGTCTCTGCAGTTTAAAAAGTGAAATTGTGTTGTTTTCTTCTCAGACCTGCTGGTCTTATGCAATGGAAGAAGAGGGAGTTCAGGTTTACATATACATGTATTTATTATTGTGTATTTTGGCATATTTTTGGTTTGTATTTCTAAGGCTTGTCCTCACAACGTATTTACAAAAAACAGTTGTACAAGTATATTATACCCTGCATATTTTGAGTAGCCACATACAAATTACCATGCCATTGGGCATGCTGATACAGGTAATGCTGGAGTTCATTACTTGACATAAGCAATGCCAGGGATATTGATCCAGTCAATATTCACTAAAGCTCTCCACAGCTATGTCCTGGACTGCTGCAGCTGTACTGCTCAATGAATGTCCTCATGCAGACCTGGCTGAGTATCCAGGACGTGCATCCATTTGGCAGTGCAGCTCGTGGCAGGGGCTCAGTTCACATGCAGAGTTCACTTTTCCAGTGAGAGCTGATGGACATTGTGGGCACCTGACTCACCCTGGGTCCTCACAGAAATTTTATAGGTATAATTAACAAAAAAATAAATCTCTCCCTGTTCAAACTTAGTACTTCTTCCAAATCTATCTGCAATACAAGAACTGGTGAAAAGAGCCCCAGGAGAGGGTGCAGGAAACTCAACAGGAGAGAGAAATCACTCCAGTAGAAATGCCAAGGACTTTTATTAAATCTGAATAATAGGGAAGGCAGCATATACTTTCTTTCTTTTTTTTTTTTTTTTCCATAGGACTTACACTGGAAATATAAACCATCAGTGTTTAGCCCTTTTGTGAGAGTGATTCTTGTCCCTCCCTTGTTACAGTGGAGAAATCACTTATGGAGCAACAACAGTGTGAAAAATACCTGTAAACTGTATTTTTCATGTACACTAATTAAGAATATACTTAGACTTTGTACCAGTTTCTGAAACTGTTACCCGATACAGTTTTTGTAGGAATAATTTCTGTGCACATCCACAGCTATGTACACGCATATGCAGACATTAATTAGCCTTAAAATAACTCATGGTAATAATTTCTCATTGGCTCTTCTAACACCATTAAGAAATTACTCATTAATTAATTTACTTCAATTTGGTTGGAGGTGACCTTAAGAGGCTCTGAATTTTATTCCCTTTGTACACATTATCACAATTCAGGAGTGTTTAATACAAACCATTTTTTTCTATGGAAGGGGTGCTTTGATGTCACTGATCTGACAGCTTTCCCCCACTCCTTTTTTACCTACCCAGAGTGTGGAAAAATTACCCAAAAGCAGGGCACTGGCTGGGTCCCTTGTGCTCTCTTATATTTCCTGGGAATTTCACTTGGGATTTTCTGAAGAGCATTTTAAATCGATGTTAAAACATCTGTTCAGTAGTCTATGACTAAAGGTGATTTACGCAAGTCTTAGAATAAACATAAATTGATATGTCAAAGGGGAGAGAGGTGATGATATAATTTATCACTGAAGAGCAGCGTTGCTGGCTCCGCATCAGACTTGGGCCGGGGCAGTCAGGGAAGCAGGATGGTACGAGAGCAGACAGCGTCACGCTTCCCTGGAAAGAGCTGAGCACATGGAGATGGAAGGGAGGCATTTTGCAATGAGTGAAAGAGTTGATAGCAAGCAGAAGGGAGAAACCAAACAGACCTCCGGGGAAACTGGACGTAGAGGGTGGCTTTCGAAGGACAGAGAAATAGGCAGCTGGAAAAAAGATGCATGGGAACAATTAGTAATTTGTTTTCAATCTGCTGCCAATTTACCTTCCCTTTTAACTATAAGACTCCCTCCCAGCTGTAAAATCCTTTCAATTTTGTGAGACTTTGGCAATGGCAGAGGTCTAAGTACCTGGGCCATAATTTCATTTGGAAGGGGGCATTCACCTCCCAAGTCATATTGTTCTCCAGTGAGATTTTTAAAGAAGTAAAAAGCATAAGACCTGCCTATCAAAGGTATTTAAAGAGTAACAGAGAAAGACAAATCACAGTGAAGCTTCTGAGGCATTTAAACAATAGATTGATTGATTTTTAATGAGATTTGATGCTTTATCCCAGTAAGTACTAAACTGTATCTTGTGGTATATACCTGCCTTTAAGAACTTATCCTTTAGACTTTCTTTGAAAATAATCCCGAGAATTTGGTTTTGTGTCATGCAATGTCTTGTTTGTACTTTGTAGCTGAGAGCAGAGAAAGATCTCTCTTCAAGTGTCTGCAAATAGTTTGAGTGCATGTAATTTTTTGTTTTCATGGCTCACTTGTTATTCAAAGACAAGTCAGAAGTATTTAGTTGATATTAGTTGATGCTTAAATGGTAGCTTTAAAATCCAGGAGCTCTCATGAAGACATCATAACTATTCAACCAGCAATCATACCTGACTGATTTGAACAGTACCTTATCACTGTAATGGTGAGAAAAAAACTTTAACACCATCCTTTCTAACAAATGATAGAAAATGTTGCTAAAAAGGCAGACTAAGATGAAGAAACCCCACTTATCAGGCCAAAATAAATCACCTCAGCATGCCAACATGTGTCAATAAATGCAGACAGGATCCTTTCTTGTTTACATAGGTACTCACAAAACAGAATATTGTCAGCAATCCGACCTGTTATTTCTGATACAAGACATAACAGCTATTCTGTTTTGTAACAGCATATAAAAATTTTAGCATTTGGCTTTATGCACTGAAATCCTTCCCCCTTTCCTTTTTACATCATGGTCATTTACTGTGGTGTCAGCTCTGTTCTCACCCCACAAGAGCATTACAGGTGGAAGATGCCATTCTCAGAAATGAAAGTTGTTTTCCCACGTAATCTTTAAGGCGTCATTATTCATCAGTCAGACTTGACAACAAACAACGAAGACCAATTCTTTAACTTAAATTATGTTTCCATTAATAGTATCTTTCCCTTATGAACTCTGAAGCGACAAGAAGAATTGTGTGGGTGTGAAAAATGACAACAAAAGGTCTGGGCAGAGGAACCATAATGAAATGCCTTGAGCTCTTCAGTATAATTCAGATGACACTACAGAACACAGATGGGACTGATCAAACTAACTGGTTATTTAGCTACACAAAAAGCAGATGCACCCAAGTGCTCTTAAAAATTAGTTTTCTCCTCCCTCCTTTCTACATGTAGCACTGCATTGGCCAGTTAATAAAGCATTTGTGGGGTCTCTCTGTGTAAAATGCTGAAAGTTAGAGGGCATTTTCAACGGGAAACAAAAGTAACAGAAGGAAGAGTAGTAGCAGGAACTGCTGGGACACACCTGCAGGTAGAGAGGCTGGTGCGGACGGATAAGGAGATCCTCCCTGCATGGTCCGTGCTGCTTCCTTTGGCTCCAAGTGCCAATCAGCCCTTGGCAGCCAATTTCTTCCCTACTGTAATTCTGGCTTTCAATCAAATGGATATTATTCCAGAAACACAGGCATCCACAGATAAGCTATCTCCCATGGGACAACTGGTGAGAGGCGCTCCACCCATGTCATCACCCATGACTGCTACTTCTCCCTGCTGCTGTCTGGGGGAGGTGCCCACCACATGTGCCAGCGCCAGCGCCTGTCAGCATGCACATGCACAGCCTGTCCTCAGCAGAAAGGAGCAGGGAACTGTGCTTCACTGCATTGCAAAGCACATCAACATGTTTTTCTAGGGGCTGCAGTGAAATCAAACTATACAGAATCAAGTGAACAAAACAACCAACAAAGTATGTCCTCTCTAAGTACAAAAAGTGGCTTTTGCTCCATTGTGCATTCTCCCACTAGCCTCCTTTTAGTTACTTACAGGAATTTTCTAACAGACCAGTAAAGATGCATTGGTTAAAGACAGATTCAAATAATGTCCTCAAATATACACTTGAAGCTACGTGCCTTTTGTATACCTTACTAAATTTGTGTTTCAGTAGGAAATGATCTGTAACCAAACCAAGGGGCTGGTCTAGTTCATATTTCTTGTCTTTGTTGTGACACTTCCTGGTACATTTTGTACTGGATTCAACTTGTTTGTCCAAATGACAGTAACTACCTATCTGCTTGATGTTCATCATCTGAACTACAAGTAAAACTAAATTTTAAAGGCAAGAGAAAGAGCACTGTCAGGAAATGCCATACCAAACCTGTTTCTCAAGTTCTACATGTAAGTGTAATCCACGCTTCCTATATTGGAAATGCTCTGCATCTTTTACTGGCTTCATGATGGAGAAGCTAAGGGAACTGCTGCAGGTTTGCTGGTAACAGACTTTATAGACACTTCTCTGCTTTGAGAAGTAAGCTGGGAAAACCTTCAAACTGGAGAGAAAGATTTGCAGACAAATGATAGTAAGAACAGCACTTTTCATCCTCAAATTTTTTGTCTCTTCTGCTTTCACTAGATTTTTTTAATATGGGCATTAAAGGATGAGGGAATAGTAAAAGAGCCCTTAGCAGGAAATTTTTAAAAAGCAAAGTAACCTAAAGTAACAACGCACAATTGTGAAGTAAAAACACTACCATACTTGAAAACATTCTCAGCTCACACAGGTGTGTCTGTGAATACACATGCTTATGTGCTGAGACTAGAATCTCTGAAGCTGCATTCTCCAAAAACACTACAGGCACAATCATTGTGGCTTATGCTCTCCCCCACACAGCAAGAGTTATCCAAGAAAAGTAAAGCCTCAGATATATTTATAAGGCATTTAGCTTTTCTAATCCTTCCAAAAAGCATGCTTTAGTGCAAGTCATAGGTGTTAACACATCCTCAACTAATGCAACAAAACTCTAGCTAAAGGCAGTTGCTTGTGGCAGCTGGGACAACATGAAAGGAGTATACATCTGCAAAGATTAGTGTTTTGGAGAAGAGGAATGACTATATTGAGATTCAACAGGCAGACCAGAAGCTCCACAAGATGGAAGAAACAGCCAGGCTCTTCCATGAAGAGCCATGCTGTCAATGGCTGAAAGTTGTCCTACTCTGGGAGTTACTGTGGGCATCCCTTAATGAGGCAAAAGGCTTAGAAAGTGCAGAAGCACAATTAAAACCAGACAAGGTAATTAGTTACATACAAAAAATGTGAACCGTAGTTAGAGGAGGAGTTTTAAGCTTGCTTGGCCAGGAGAAAAGCCTGTGAAATCTGAACACGCACAGAGGTATTTGTCAGGTACCAGATGAAGGCAATTGTTGCTGCCCTGAAGAACAAAATTACCACTTGGGAGCAATGAAGTGCCTTTGGTTCTGTGGTTCAGGGAAAGGCAGGGAGATGAACTATTTTGTATATTGCTTCAGAGAATCTAAATTTGCCTTGCCCTGAATGCAAAGTTATCCCTTCTTTGCAAACCCTCCCCTTTTCATGTACCAGCTCAGTGAGCTGCTTGCACATCCTTATTTTTGTGCCTGGAGTGGCACAGACCTACCCTGTCTCTCAGGCCCTTGCAAGTCCACCCGTGTTAACAAGTCCATGCACGTTAACAATGTGCTGTGCCTTCACTATCAGTGAACAGACACAGGGACTTTTCCAGGGACCATTCAGCTACCATGATGATGCCTTGAGCAACATTTTACGCCAATGTACATAGTTCCCCATAGCTGTCAAAGGGTCAGTAGATCTAAATTTAGACCAAGCAGCTGTGTTTAGGTTTGGGGAGGTGCCTTTGGGTGTCGTGCCAAAGCTGTGCACTGTCAATGTCCTCTTTTGAGGAGAGGTCAGAGGATGAAATGGAGAGGAACCCAGCCATTTCAGCACTTGGGAGGGAATACACTATGAAAATTTTATTATCTTGCGTCCTCTAAAAACAAATTGCTGAGCAGAGTCTTCTGTGCCCCCCCATATGACACAGGGGAAAAAAACCCCAGGGATATCAAAAGCTCATTTTAGACTAAAGCAAATAAAATACAGTCATCACTTTATGAGTGATGAAGTAGATGTTCTCTCTGAGGACTGTGCAAAGAAGTTGATGCTGAATTACAAAGCCTGGTTTAGCTCTGTTAACTCTGAGTGCTCAGTTATTTTTCCAGATGCTATGAAGATTATTCTTTTTGGGTTTTAGAAATATTATGAGAAAGTTTTGCAATCTAAACTGCTGTTGACTTGATTAGAGTGTATTCAACATTCCAGAAAAAGGAAATCCTAATCTACATCTTCTGGGGAAGAGGCAAATTTTTTTTTACAGAAACCTCAAAGAAATTCTCTGAATATGGACATACCTGATAGCTCCTGAGGGGAAAAATGTCAGGACAATATCAATTCTTTCCCTCTGTGTATCACAGACAATGCTTTGCTACGGGGATCTGTATTCCCTCTTTGGCAATCAGTCCTCTGTGTTGAAATGGCAAGAAACCCCAAATGATGCTGGCAAACTCCCAAGTATTCAGAGATCTGGATTATTCTGAAAGTCTACAAAGTCAGTTTAGTACACATTTTTAATAGACTTCTTGTCTTTCCTCACTTCTCAACCATTTTTTCTGCTTGCAGTTTTCTTGCTTTTACCTCAGGAAAAACAAGCACACCTTCCCTTTCCTGAACAGAATCCATCCTTAACCACATTGGTGCTATGATAAGTCGTCCCTGATATTGGATGCTTCTTCTGTGAGGGATACAACAATTGCAAAGTTGAATACTGTTTTCTTGGGTCTTTGAATGCAGTGTTAAGAGAAAAACCTAGATTCCACTAGCTTTCTGCAAAAGCTGAAGGAGATAATATTTTAAAAAGATCAGTTTCTCAGAAAGATGTGGATAAAAATATGTCAGAAGTTAAGACTAAATAATTTTATGTATAAAAGATATTACAGCATCCTGCCTGGACTTCCTAACTCTGATCTGCAATCACACCTCAGCTGTGATTTGAAACTACTGAATTTAGGAGTCCCTATTCCTGTCCTGAAGTGTGTCTCCAAAACCAGAAAGTAACTATGCTGCAGAGTTGAAGTTTAGCTGAGTTTCTGGTGCAGGTATCACCATGCCTCCAGAAGAGAGAGGCAATCCACTCAGGTGCAGCTTCCTCAAACTCTGAACAATTCTTCAGCAATATCTACGGCTGGTGAGTGTAAAAGGTGTTTTAAATTATTTTATTTCTGTTGAATCAGTAATCTGACATTTGAAATTCACTGGAAGCACAGTCAAGATCACCATCTTCAGATAGTCACAATCACCATGCTGGGTATCTTACATCAAAATGCAAACATTTTCTTAACTTGGCTAGAACAACAAATCATCCAAGCCAGCACCTTGCTGGCAGAGCTTCAAAGGATAAGTCTTTCAAAATAATAGTTTTTAAACTGGATACTCTACAGTAGCTCCAATCACTCAACTAAATTGTGACAAGGAGCCCAAAACTGACAATTATGAACATCAGAAACTTATATAACTCAGACCACAGAAATTATCCCATCAAAACCTTTATTTCTGGGTGAGGTATAGAACAGAATATTCAATATGGTCTAGCTAGTGTTCAAACACTCTTCCATTCATTTCAATAGGCCTACCGATTACTTTAACACTTGTCCATCAGCAAAAGATTTTTACAAAAGCAACTAATGTTTTGAGGCACCCCAACTTCAGATACTAATGAAACTAGATTATCAGAAAACGGGTCACCCTGGAAAATGCTGATCCACTAAGAAATTAGATCACTGCCTTAAGCTCCGTATCTGAATCTTGGGCATCCAGTCATCTCAGAACCTCCCTCTATTTAGCTTGCATGTGCAGGCAGGCATTTGTTACCCCCTCACAAACTCTGTTTGATAAAACCAGTAAGTTGATCAGCAGTGTAATAGTTAATGAAAAGGACATGTATTGGCATTTCAAATCCCATAGATGGTTCAACTATTGCTTTCCAATCTGCAGCAAAGGGAGACTATGAAATCCTTGGTCCACTGCAGCACCACACAGTCTGGAAGCACAGTCTGGAGAGCAATTTTGTAGTATCAAAATTTTCTGAGAGCTTAAATCTCTTTGACTTTTACTGATATTCAGATTTTTAAGACAACCTGAGCTTCCTGTGGTGGGGAGCTGGGGGGAGTGGAGAAAAAGTAAACCCATGCTGTGAAACTTGAGTCCAATTGCAGCCACAGCTGAGAAGCTATTACAGCTTCCCCATGTCCCCTTGGCTTAACAGGAAACCTTTACCTACTGTTCCTCTAACTCCTTCCACAAAGCAGTCTGGACATATTTCCCCCCTACCCACAGTTGTTTATCTCCTTAGCATCTGTCATGGCCTAGAAGTTTGGATCAATTCTGCACCAGTTGCTATGATATAATTTTAAATCACTCAAATCTGGGAAGGGAAGGGAAGGGAAGGGAAGGGAAGGGAAGGGAAGGGAAGGGAGCACCTCTAATGGTTGCCCTAGGAAGCAGCTAGAGAAAGTCCTTGGGTATCTCAAGAGCTACAGCATGTCATTTTCAACCATGTTATCTTCCAAAGGTTTACTTCACATACAGACATGGGCCCTAAGAATAGTTTTTCTTTTGAGGTTCTATGATTTATTTGTTTGTTTGATGTTTTGAAGGAACAGTTTTAAGAACTGTGCACAATACAGGTCTAGATCTCTGCTCAGTTTTCATCTCTACAGGCAAGTTGAAAAACACATAATGGCTATATTTCCTCTGTTGCAGCACTATTGCGGTACTGTGGTACTACACGGGTACTGTCTGCATCTCTTCTTTGCATTCAAGGACACTGTTGGCTCAGTTTGGGATTATCTTTAACTATGTGGAAAGCTATTATCTCAAGTTACCAAGCTGGAAACTTTCTGACTTTTTGTCATTTCTCTTCCCTATTTATAAATCTCTCCCTTCCTTCACTCAGCTACCCACTCCTGCCTCTCCACTCTGATCTGCTTCTTTGCGTTCCAGAGGTGAAACAAAAGAGCTGCAGTTGTGACACTGCAGTTTGTGTGTCACATTGTAACATTTCCACATCCTCCTCACTCTGTTATAAAAGTACCCTAAGAGGAAGAAGGGCAAATAATGAAATGTAGGAAAGCAGGAAAAGAGGAAGCAGCCAAGAGATAGCAGCCCAACTGAAATGCTAAGAATTATGGAGAAGTGACAGAAAGGGAAGCATAGACCAGGAATTATACTTAGTGGCTTAGCAAATAAAAAAAAATTAACAAAAAAAAAAAAAAAAAAAAAAAAAAAACAGAAAAAAAAAAAAAAAAAAAAAAAAGAGGAGATATTTAGCCCTTTTTTGCCTCTCCAGTAATCTTCCAGATAACTATTCCTTTCTGACATTCACCCACTTGACATGTATTCCCTTCCCTACCTACTTTAAGACAGGCACCAAACTGGGGTTCTCTGTGTGCAGCTGGACTCCTCCAAACCTGAGCTAACCACCAGCCCTTTCCTTACCTTCATATCAAAGACACAATTAGGCAATGGTCTTTTTTTGCTGAAGGCAGCCATAGGGGGCAGAGTGATGGAAGAGTACAGAAGGAAATTGGCTAAAGCAGAGTAGGGATTGCCTAACTGGGCAATCCTGCCTGGCTGGCAGTGGATGGAGCAGACAACTTGGGAAGTCCTTCCACTGAGATCATGTGTCCCACTTGTTAAGAATGAAACTTGGCTGGAGAAGAAAGAGTTTGAGATTCACATGAAGGATTTTCTCTTCTTCATTTCCAGGCAAAATAGATACAAAACAGAACATGGACTTCTTTAAGAATAGAGTGGGAACACCAGCTTTTTTACACTCTTCCATTTCTTGAGGACTTTTCAGCAAGAATTTATCTGATAAATAGCTAAGCAGAAAGTAGAAATGTGAAGAATGACCCTCTATAAATATCACAACACAAACAGTTATGCATCACTTTTGAGTCAAGCTCTAGTTTTTGTCTTATCTGGTGGCTAACTGAATTTTGTAGTTTCTCAGGAAGATAGTGGTGAAATCCTGCATGTAAATAAAGACAGGGCAGTTACACAGAGGTATACTATTTATTTGTTCATCACTGCATGAAAGTTACCTTATTGGAAGAACTGTCAAAACCATTTGGGGCTATTCCCCACAAAAGAAGCTGTCAGGAGGTGATAAGAAATGGGTTTTAGTAAGGCTTCACTTTCTTTGAAATGTTCTTGAACAGAAAATATCAGCAGGTTCAGCTCTTTTCTCTACCATTTATCTGTAAATTAGAAAATATCCTTTGGTCCACTTGAGCAGTGTTTATTTCTTCAGCTAAAATTAATGTAATTTGGGACATGTGGGACTCCCTACCTGCGTAGGAAGGAGTTAGCACTATCCTCCATTGAATGGCAAGAGTCCCTTGAGATGGAATCACTGTTGGAGACCTGCACTATGTGTCTCATCCTGCATCTGTGACTGCTGTCCCAGTTCCCTACAGGTACAGCACCAGTATCTCTAGTCTACAAGGGCAGAGTTTACACCGTGCATTGTTCTTGTAGGGCTGGCAGTGACCAAGCTGTGCAATACCAAGTACATTTATGTGAGAGGAACTATGACCACTGTGAAGGTTTTGCCTAGCTTATAATATCCTATCTACTATACAGATGGGCTTCTGTTTATTTCAGATTTGAGGGGCATGACCTGCCTTCTTCTGGTTTTACTGGTCCTAGTCTAGTTTTCACTTCAATAGAACCCCTCTTGTTGTAGTTCAGCATTTCCAAGGATAAAGTTCAGTCATTCAGAAGTTTAAGAAAAAGAATGTTTTATTAAATCAAATGAGCATGGTAAGAGACAACATAGATGTGGATGATCTCCACAGGAAAAGGATGTCATTTTTCTATTTGACTTTGGATGAGAAATGTAAAGCAAAAGAGACATAAATAGAATCATTTTTCTGCCAATCCAGTCATAATGTTACTTACTGTTAAACCAGAACAGCTGGAAACAGCTAAGCATTGGGCTCCACTGCAACCATAGCCATAGGGAAAGGCACAAGTAGTTTGGTTAAGGAACAATACCACAAGGGGATTTTTATGCTGATGTAAACTTGGAAAAAAGAGAACATTAAATAGCAATAGAAATGGGTAACACTTGATCCAGAACTATTCTCAGTTTCTCACCAATTATTAATACAATTTATTCTCTAATATTTCTCATTCTCACACTCTATATCCTACTGCTTTGGCCTACAGAGAATTTGATAACAAACAAAATTTTACAGCCTGAAATGGGGACAAGGGTCTGGATGCAGACTGAGGAAATCTAGGTTTAATTCCTAGTTTAGCCACAGACTTCCTGTGTAGCCATGGGAAAGGCATTTAATCCATCATGTGCCCTTAGTTCCCTATCTGCACATTTTTCAATTATTTTTAAGTGGGGATAAGACATTTATTTATTTATTTATTTATTTATTTATTTTATTGGGAACTCAAAAGCTATTTTGCTGCTTAGAGTGATTCCTATATTCAGGTACATACCTCTCAAGTGTCCTAACATGTAAAGGTGAAATCTGGCCATGCACTGGTCACCCTCCTGGTATGTGTTCCACAGAAGAAGATTAGGGACCATGGAGCAGGCAGAAGCTGTAGCCCCAAAATCTTTTATAACTTAGGTATTTGTGAAAATGCTACTCATAGTCTATGATGCATCCTACAGAATTATACAAAGGTAGAATTACTGTCCAGTCTAATAAACCTTGGTTCTACCCATAAAATACTGGATATCAAATACTTGGAGTCCTTATCCAGGATTGTTCAAGGTCAAAAAGTAAACTTTTTCTTCCTCAGATTTGTGCAGAAGCAGGAAAGAATTTTTTTTTTTTTCCTCAGCTTACACTCTGTTTCAAGAGATATGTAAAAATCCCAAAGGCAACTACCTTTAGAAAAGAAAAAAGCATAAGCTGTTTAATAGCCAAAGCAGTTTTTAATTATCCTCCACACTGAAACCAGCATGGCAAAATAATCAGTGGTCTGAGAAAGGAGAGAAGAGAGGGGGTCAGCCTGTACCTAAAACTGAAAACTGTCATCTCTAGTTCAGCTGCATAGTGCTTCTCATATATGTTCAGTTATAAGGTGTGAAATCTCGCTCCAAAACCAAATTGTCAGAGTGTTTTTCTTAAATGAAAAAGACTTTCAGAAACATCTCAGCATAAAGAAAAGTCTGGACCAGAGTATGGATTTGATATCCTGAAATTTGGGCTTATGTCCCTACTTTATCTTCAGCTGCCCAGCCTCCAAAGACCAGCCTCACTCACTTCTGTCACATCAGCACCAGGCTGAAATTTCACCCACTGCACTGGTACAACCCAGGATTTCTGCCTTTCCAAATCAGGCACAGAGCTTGGAATCAGCTCTCCTCTTTTTTTCCAGAAGTTCAAGTGATACAGTAGATTGCTCCTCTGTACTAAGATCTAGACTAATTAGAAGTCAGGAAACTAATTATTCTGATTCTCCAAGTGATCTAATGATTCATTGACAATATTTATTTTATTCCCTCATGTACCAAGTCCTTAATTTATTTACTTTTACCTGCTTTGCATTTTTCAATCTTATTTTTCAAGCTAAAGAGATGTGGTTTAAAACAAAGTTGAGTACTTTGAACCAAACCAATCCCACTGCACCCTGGAGAAGAACACACAAGACTGTTCTGCTGCATCTGTTAGAAAAACAAATTTGCTCTCTGGTCTCCAGAATACTGTATATGGTTTAGATTTCAGAGCACAATTGATTACATTTCATTCTGCCCTACATTACATTTACCTTGGCTAGGACTTGTAAAGCTTAATTAATCAATTATGTATATATATAGCCTTAATTAAACTGTAAACTCTTTGGGGTGTTCTGCTGGTGTTTAGGGTTTAGAGTAACAGAGGTTTTTTTTCCAGGAGCCCTGTGCCACAATGTAAAACCAGAGACTAAAAAAATCCCAACAAAACAACTGGATAAAAGTGGCAGTAGAAAAGTCCCAAGCAGAATTCACACCAACAGTAAGAGCTAAGATGGACAGATGACACACAATTATACACAACTAGAACAAGATCTGTGCTGTGAAAACTGGTGCCAGGCATTCAGAGGGTGATCAAAACTTGGTCTCCTGTAAGGGTTAATGATCTATTTAGACTATCATTGTTGGCATTTCCTGCCATCTCAGCATTTATGGAATGTTTGAAAGTGTCTAGCACGCAAAGTTTCTGTCAAACTTCCTCTCTGCTCCAAGTCACGTGCCCTAGCCAGTATAAGTACCTTTTACTTGAAAGAATCCTTTTAAAAACATCTGCCCAGTTTATGTTTAAAGTGCTTTTCAAATATTCCAAAAGATGAGACATTGCACTGTATTTTCACCAAATATGGTGGATTCTCTAGGGTAGAAACAAATGTGTGTCCTAACGTGCCATAACATATCAGGAAACCTTCTTTTCCATGAACTACCAAGTTGCAGCTCCTTGTTGCTACCAAGCCAGAGAGAGTACATCAGCAGTGCCCAACCCAGGATTCATAAAGCACCTAAATTTTATACTAACACCCAGACAGTGTGGTGGGACTAAGTCTGAGGCGAATGGAAAAATGGAAAAATGAAAAAAATCTGTGAGTGATGAATGATGCTTTCTTCATTTAGAAGAGATAAAAAGTCAAGTTTGAATTTGAAGTGACTTGTCCAACACAAAAAGACAAAATTGTAATGGCTGATTATTTCTGAGCACATAAGACACTCAAATCCCAGTAATCCCAATATTGTACTTGAAGGCCTTTGGACTCTTTGAAACTGTTAGTCTTCAGGATTGTCACTTGCATTAGAGTGGTTCTAACAGCTCTCCTTGCCACCGAGAGAAATGAAGTACGGCTTGTCCATAGCTTCAAATTCCTTTACCTCAAAGTCATCATGGAGTCCCAGGAAAGCTGATGTGAATCACAGGGTCACACCTTCAGGGTAAGGTGCTTCTCAAGCATTTTAAGAAGAGAACGTTAAAAGTTTCATTTTCTATTGTCACCTGTTTTATCAAATGAATGTGCAGTGCCTGTCAGTAGAGCAGGATGGTGGCATGCTGCAGCAAACCTTCCCAGCAAGTCTGCTGAAACTAGCTTCTGCTGATGCAAATGTGCTATTTGCTAGCGCTGCCCATGGCTATCTGATTAACTCCCATCCTATGCCTGAACGTGAAAAACACAACCCGCAGCCCAGAATGTGAGGATCACTGTGTTCTCAGGAAGTAGGCAGCTACTTGTGCTCTGTCTCACTGAGGGCAAAAAAGAGGGGTGAAAAAAACCACCATTGCAGAGAAAACATGAGTTCTCACACAGAAAGGCAGGGGACTACACTGTGCTCAACTAGCCTGGTCTTTATGAGGAGTTATATTTTGAATTTACCTGAAGGTCCCCAAGATGTGTGTAAGGAGATTCCCTGAATACTAATTGCATTCTGGGACAGAAGAGCAGAGGGGTCCTTTATAACACTGGTACTTTTAACTGTGCTTTTGTATTTGTTAGCTCAGTTAGTTACTGAAACATCTACAAGAAAGTTATCAAGTTAGGCATGCATAAGCTTTCAGTGGAAAGCTGTATCTCAAACAAGAGATATAAGATATTCTATCTGCATTTTCCATTATATTATTTTAATATGTCACCCATCTCTCCCTTTGCTGTGAGTATTATATGCCCCCCAAAGCTTCACTATGCAATCCTCAGTTCAGTATAGGACTGCAAAAGAATCTTCTGGAGAAAATAGCATTTCATGAATGTTCCCCTGTCTCTCCATTACAGACCTTACTTCTATAATACTGCAAGGAATTAAGTTAATAGAACACCTGAATGCAAGGACGAATAGCACTTATGAGCTGTAAGGGAGAATCCTGAGGACCCACGTACCCCTCACTGCTAAGCCAGTAGCAGCAGACAGGAGAGCCTTTTCAGGCAAATGCTGGCAGGAAGACTCGAGGGCATGTGTATTTTCTCTCTCTCCTTTCTCCATCTCCCTCTATCTTCATGAACTCCTTGGTGGTCTTTCTTGCACCATGACCTCCACAGCTGCCTTGGCCCAGCAGCTTTACACAGACTACAAAAGCCACAATGGGTACAAGCGGATCTTCCTCAGCTATTACCCACTTCCCAAATGGAATTTACAGTTAGGTTTCTTATAGGGATACAGACAAGCTAGCAGGAACTAACCTTTTCCTCTTTCAGGTTTGAAAAGAAGATTTTTATGGCATGTGTTTATGTTGCAGAGTGTATGCTTGCTTGGTCTTAAGAAGAAGGAAAAGCTCAGCTTTCAAGATAAATGTTCTTTTGCATATGTGTACTGTGTTTACAGAGATATAAACACAGAGGAACTTGGTTTAGCAGGCACTTAATTTTGTGTGCTGACAGACACATATTTGTATCTACATATGTGTGTGTGTACATATAAACATGCAAAGGGAAGAATATGTAATAAATGGCTCCCGATGGCTGGAAAATACATTGCCATTTCAAATTTCAAAGGGAGTATTAAAGAGAACAAGTGAATTTTAAAAAGCTTTAGAAATGAAAAATATATTTGCATTGTCTTCTAAACACCAAGGGCTATCATGCACGGTATAAATCAGTCTCTTTCTTTGAACACAGGAAAGAGCTTATTATTAATGCTTATACTGTACAGCAAATGTACAGACTCATTAATGTGTAAGTACAGAAGAAACAATATCAGACTTCTCTAGTCTGTTTTGCAAGGAGAAAAAGAATTCCACTTAACACCACAATAAGCCCACGATAGGATACCAATTTTATAGGATCCACTAGCAATGTAGTGGCAAGATTAAACAAATGTGATACTACAACAGAGGTAATGCCTCATTACCATTACTCCTCCCTCATATATTTCATGCGTTAGGCTCCAAAGCCACTGAAGCCTTTTGCTAGCACAATTATCATTTCTCATTTTTACTTCTACTTGCCATTATGTGGACAAATGGGCAGGAAACTCAACCCCTCCCCAGAAAAGCCTAGTTCCCATTTGACTTCTAGATAAATTGTTGTAGATCCACATCTGCATCAGACAAAGCTCCAATGACCATGCTGGCCATTGGGGCTTCCCGACCTCCCCTCCACCGTCCAGCCACGGGAAGTTCCAGTTGCAAAATTAGTTGGATTCTAGGAGTAAAAAGAACAAACCCTGACTCAGAAAGGAAGGTGCTATATCAGTGCAAGAAGGGATGTTCTCACTTCTTTGCTCATGGCTTCAGTCTGGGAAAACTGGGAGGAGTGCTCTGCTTTGGAAAGACACATATTCACAGCCTGAATCAAGAATAACAGCCAGCTGGAGGTCAGGGTACAGATGGATCATGCACAGTTTGACACTTCCCTCAGTCATTGGTGTTTTCACTTTGCAAACCCGGGCACAAAACCCAAGCACCCCACGCTAAGGCAAACACAATTTTCATAGTGAATTCTATAGATGCATGTGTTGTTTTTCCCTGAAAATAAATTTTCATATGGAAAGAACTGGAAAGATGTATCTGAAATGCAGACGCAGCATGAGGGGTGCAGAAACAGCAGTGTTCCCCAGCTTGCAGTCCCCATTTTGGTGCTAATGAAACCATCCCGCTTCAACGCCGACCACTACCACCCCTTCCGAGCATTGCGACACATCGTCACTGCAGGAAAAAACAGGTTCCATAACTTGGCCCATATAATGCTGAGGTGCACAGTACTGTGAATGAGAAGAGATGGATCTCCCTCCAAAAAACCCCTAAGCCACTATTAAAAGTCAGAACACAAAACTCTTAGCTTAGACAAAAATCCCCAAAACTCAAAAACCACCAAAGTTTTGGGAAGTTCAAATCCATAGCAGGGATGTTGGCTGATCACAGCTTCTTACAAACACAGGATGCTTTTAAATGATGAAATATGGAGAATGAATATTTCCTCTTCTATTAATTGCAACACAAGCTGAAAGTGTCACCAACTTTAGTTTAAACCCACCTTTTCATTGCATTAAACATTTGTGTTGTTACTTAATAAGCAGGGAGGGCAAAATAATGTGCAGATACTCTGTTATATGAAGGAATTAGCAATTTATTCTAAAGATCTCAATTATTATTTATTTTTTTAAGGAAGTGTCAGGGAACAAGTGAGTTTCTCATATCATTCCATGAAATAATCTAGAAGTTACTGAAAACTCTGGTAAGAGCCACTTCCTCAGAAATAACATTTCCAGGGTAAAAAAAAATGGTTCATGTGAAAGTTCTCCTTACTATTCAGTTTCTTCTCCTTTTTTTTTTCCCCTCTTTTTTTTTTTTTTTTT
>VZSE01011604.1:1743927-1771667 GCA_013398275.1 Promerops cafer
CTTTAAACTCTGATATGTGGCTTGGAAGAGTGGAAGTTAATTCATGCTGTCATATTTCTCCATTTTTGCTACATTTATTACACTTCTCAAGCGAGATAATTTTGGGCTATCTTTGAGGGAGGAGAAACAAGAGAAAGGGAATGTGAAAAACAAAGACAAAACCATGTGCCTTAACTTTTCTTTTTGGATCAGGCCTGTTTTGGCTGGAAATTGATAATAATTCTGTGCTTGCTCTGCCTTTTTTTTTTTTTGCAATCCTTCAATCAGGTTCTTAATCTAATTTTTAAGTATGGATTTTGCCATGTTAGGATTGAAATCTCATTTTCATCAATAAAGTATGAGTTACTCACTTCCAAAAATCCTATTTGGTGCCTGTGGTGTCACTATGGCTAATGGTGAAATGATAGATTAGATACCTTCTTGGGATCTCTTTTTATGCAGGTAACTTAGACACATAAATGTTTTGAGAAACATGACCCTAAACTGCAATGCAAGAACTGGGCATTATTCCTAACTTCAAAATGTGTAAAAAAACCAAAGAAAGAAGCACACACCAGGGTTAATTTACTAGAAATTATGTTCCTTCATGTGAACCTTCATAACACAGAATCCACCTATAGGTGGGGGAGGAGGCAAGGGAGGGAGGGAGGGAAGGAGGGAGGGAGCAGCAGGATGTCTTGCATTGCAGGCTGAGGTCTAGCCTGCTTTTGGGCTGCTGCTCTGCTCACTTGTTCAGGGAGGCAGCTGGATGAGGCATGACAGTTTCCAATAAGCTGTCTCTGGAAGCCAAAATCCTGGGATGCTAGCTGATCCACCTTCACAAGTTAACAGCTTATTGTGGTCCCATATCTTCACCATAAATGACATGCTGAGGGTAAGCCTGCACTGGTGGGTATGTCACACCTACCTACTGCCTGCCAGGCAAAGCTTTTTCCTGAGAGACCATCTGAGGCTTCAAGAAACCTCACACAGTCAGCTCAAAGGAAAAGGTTTGGGAACAAACCTCTGTACTGCTGCAATGAGTGGTGTTCACTCCTGGCTTTAGGACTACAGCTCCAAAAAGGAGCTCTTCCATCTCCTCTCTTTCTCATAAAGGGTTTATTTTACATTGGGGAAAACTGTGGAGGCATGGCCATGCTGCAGATCCTTCCTTGAAAATCTCAAATGTGGTGGATCAAGCCAGAGTGACACTGTGTTTGCACATTTTACTGTGGGACAGAGCCTGGGAAGTTCACATCTGAGGGGTGAGCATAGCTGCAGGTCCTCTGCAGCCAGAAACCATCTCTTCCCAGGGAGGCACCATAGCAGGAGCTGAAATTACAGAAATGTGAAGAGTGGCTGAACAAAACCAAAAGAGCAGCTGGTTCTGAAACAGCACCTCTGTAGAGGCAAGTAGTCCCTGCATTGTGCCTCAGTCCAGCGGTTAAGCTTTCGGTAAGGCTGCAGTCCTGAAGAGCTCTCGGGGTGAAAGAAAACTTGCACAGGGTGAAAAGCAAGCCTACCACAAAGAGCAAGCAAGAATTAACACAGAACAGAGGGGTGGCTGGTGTTGGGAGGCCAATCCAGCCTTTTGATGAAGAATCATTCCCTTAAAATAACCTGAATTTTTGCAAGCTGCAGTTACAGACGTCCTCCCCAGTTTAAAATATGCCTGTTTTCCAGCCAGAGCCTGGTGTTTCTGAGTTGAGCTGCAGCCACTGCTGAGATCCTGCTAGATAAATTTAACTCCCGTGCTAGAATGGGGCTTATCTCTGAGGCACATCTCTTCTGCTCAGATAAAGAGAACTTCCTCTCACTGCGGTTTAGATCAGCAGACTGAATCTCTGTACCTAAAGCTACACAGCTAAACACACTGCATCTCTCCTATTCAAGCAATGTTCGCCACTCTCCAACACTGAAGAAACAAAACTTGCACAGTTCCCAGGCTTTTCCTGACTTTTGTGCTGATGTTCTCTTCTAAAAACACAGTTTTACCCAGCAGGTGCTCATGATATAGGCTGCAGCTCCAAAAGCTCCACAGCTCTGGAGAAATAGGAGAAAAAGACCCATAGCTTCAGCACCTCCTGCAATATCATGTTGCTACACAGTGGCAACACAAATCATCCTGTTGTCATACTGCTGAGTAAAAAAATTCCTCACAAAACTAAATAAAAATCATTGTAAAAGTACAACTTTTTTTAGGATCAGTTCTGTTCTCAAGGATTTGATTTTGTCATGGTTGTGTCAAGAGGGCAGAGTTTTACATGCCTGATCTGGCTTTGCACAGGTTGAGAGAACTGAGCTCATAATGCAGCACAGCCTACGCTGGGGCTGCGGCAGCTCTGTTTTCCAGGCTGGGTCACCCCTACTTCCACAAATTTCTTGCAAGTTTATTCTGAAAATGTTCACCCTCCATTACTTGCAGCAAGAATTTTTAAATTTGATAGAGGAATTCACCTTTAGTAACAGGGCATTTTTCCATTTGCCTTCATGCACATTTTTCTAAGTCCTAAGTCATTACATAGATCAGAGCTTGTCTCTGGTGCACCAGGAAATTCCCAATGGCCCCATATACCTGGGTCTTCCACACCTCACTCTAGCACACTGTTTCACACTATGCTTATGCAAAACACACCTTTGAAGGCTGGAATATAACTTATATCCTGCATGGCATATTTAAGGGCATTCATGAAATTTGTCACATGCCTTCTCTGGCTAAATCACCCCCATCCTCCTCTATACAAATCCCCATAAGAGTTTTGCAGACAAAATGAAAATAATCCTGACAAAATTATCTCCTTCATTCTCCTTAACAAAATATACATTATACTGGCAGGCTCTGAGAGCATACAATACCAGTCCATACTGGGGACTGTTACTTTGGGGTTAGAAGTAGGGGCTTCAGACCAAACAAGAGGGGAGATTCCCGACTTCCCTATTTTTAAAAGTTCCTAAAGTATTTCAGCTTCAAGTTTTTCAATTCCTTCAGAAGCCTCCTCAGCTGGACTTTCAAGCCTTTTTTCATTGTGGAGGGTTAAAGACAATTTTCAAGGCTCCCCAAACCATCTCGAAACAAATTTTCTGTCTGCTCCCATGAGGGCTACATCAGGTGAGACAGCAATTATCACCGATTATTTACAAAGGCTCATCAGCTTCTACACACTTTCATAACTTTGAGCAGCAGAGATGTTCATCTGAAACCTGAGCAAATAAAACATATTACACAGCCCTCCAGGTTACTTCAGGGCTTGGAATTTGGTTCTCTGAATGTACAGGCACACACATGCCACACTTTATTATTCATATGCAAGACACTGCCTTCATAGCCACTGTACACCCACAAGGAGGAGTATGCAAAGATGTTTAGCTCCAGCAGTCTTTCTCTTCAGCCCCTTTCCCTTCCCAGCAGAATTACCAGGGCAGCAGTGCACTGAATCTGTCTGAACCACAGGACCAATTTTGCAAGCCGGGGTGGGGCACTTCCCCTTTTGTCTTTCCTCGCTTTTTCCCTCTGTCTGCAGCCTTTCCACACTTCCACTCTGTCTCCACCCAGCTGTGTGTGAGTTGCAGTAGATTTATGTAATGGCAATGGTTGTGGTTGCCTGGTGGCCCCTCAGCAATGCTTGTGCCCATGCTCTCAAATGGTTGAGCTCCTTTTAAGGAAATAAAGCATCAAAGCTGCTCAGAGAGAGGACACTTGCCTGCATCAGTAAGTAGCTCCTCATGCAGGTTACAACCTCTGAACACCCATGGCTGAGCGGGAAGACCCCAGGGTGTGAAGGCAATGCCAGCGTCCCAGTGATGCCAGCCACCAAAGCCTGCAGGTACACAGGCTTCTGCCTCAATAACTGAGTTGTGGGAGGGACACAACATCACCACTTGGTATTTCCCACTGGGAGAGAAAAATGTCAAAAAAGTCTTCCTTTTAATGTCTCTTCCTATACTTATTTATTTTAAACAAATAGGCTTTATAACTTCCCATGAATCTTGTCTGTTTTCTAATGATGTCTATGGTCACCCTGACTGGTTACTTTGGGTATACTCTGTCAATTGTACAACAGTTTCAACCCAATTTTGTGAGATGAATTCTTTCCACCTCTTAAAAAGAAGAAGATCTCTATACATTATTTATTCCAGGCTCAGACTGTAATCTGTGACTAAAGTGGTAAGATTTGACTTCTGTCTTGGAAGTTTATGGTGATCTGCAGCACCAGACAGCCATCTGTGCAGAAATGATGAGCCCATAGCCTCTTCCTGAGACCACTAACACTGTGAGATGGCTTTTCTTATCCAGTGATGGCCACCTATGGAATGGGAAGTTATGGATAAAGGAAGGCACTTCCTACCTTTCCAGACAAATGCCACCACTGCAGCAAATGGCTCTTTCTCTATGAAATAAGGTCTAGTCTACAGATCACTGAGTAATTAACATCCCACACATGGCTTAAATTGGGATAGAGAGCACAAACAGCCCTAAATTGCGACTGTTTACCACACACAGGATGTTCAGTGCTGATCATCCACAAGAGGTGCACACAACATTTAACCTGAAACTTGCGGAGACTGAGAATTATCAAATGATATTTCCAATAGGGTACCATGGGAAATAGGGCCCTTCAAAATAGGCTGCAAAGCACCAATTCTTAATGGAATGGACTTTCAGTGAGATGTGTCGTTTTCTAAATAACTCACACCATGCTTTCAAAAGGATATTTAGGAGAGATGATAAAACAGAGTCTCTAGAGCCGTAAAGAGATGTGAAAATCTCACACTTCGCTGAAAATGTTCACTGTGCTTTCTAGAGAAACTATCTGTAGAGCACATGGGTGAAAAGAATAAGAAGAAAATAATAAAATGTTATAGGTTCCAGATCAGCCTGAGAAGTAAATTTGGGGTGGAGAACAGGACAAGGTAGGAAGAAGATCTAGTGGACAGAGCAGCAGAAATTAAGCATGCAGAAGGAAGCTGCTCAGCACATAGTGGCTTTCTGGGGGTTGCAACATTAAAATCATAGTAAGCTCATCAAAGAAATGAGCAGCCTTGATGGTGACCAGAACATCTCTTCCAATATGTTTCTTCTTTGGTGTGCTACTTAGGGTTATTACTAGAAACTATTGATGACTTTACTTCTGTAAATTACCCTTTCACACCCATTGATCATTTTTGCATTGGTCAGAAGAAACCCATGTTTTGGGCATCCCCCCTGCCTGGGGATACAAGTCAAAATACACATGTCATGATCCCCTGAGTACCTCCTTTATGAAATTCGCAACCTTTCTAGTCATTTTAAATGATAATTCAAAAACTGAAGGCACCCAATAAAATCTGGTGAGTAGAGGACTTCAACACCTTCCTTCTCAGAGCAGGAGAAATATTTCAAATATTTCTATCTATCTATGCCAAATATCAGCTCTGTAGCATCACATTAAAGTCTCAGTACAGGTTTGGATAAGGCACAAAAGAAGATTTTTGAAAACATATGGAGGAGTAGAGCCTATCTTTCTTTTCTAAAAATAGCTTATTTCCTGTAATCTTTGACCTTTGAAATGCTAATTTGATGAAAAAGGTAATTAAACTTTTGACTCCAGGGTTAAAAATTATTTTATTAAATGTTACTACAAATCTGAGTAAGCAAGATGTCACTTGAACATTTCTATCTCATAGGCTGATTAAAATTAAAAACAGATTTCTCACCTAATTTCAGTAGGATGAGGTAAATAGTTATTCTTTTCATTTAACAAACTTGCAATTCCCATTGTTACTGCTATAGCCCTACATGTACAAAAAAGTCCTCCATAATGTACAGACCCTGTTCATTAAATGTCTGACTCAAATTCCTTGGTATATGCTGTATGGACACTCAGCTATCTCAGGGTGTTCCAGGTTAAGTGGAACGCACTGTAAATCCTATGTTGAAATAAATCCAAATGCTAGGGGATTCCCTTTTGATGAAAGAAACAGATGGGACATTAGGAAAGTCATACAGAGAGAAATTGTTGGCTGGCCATATCTGCTCGCGCAGGGCCTGTCGGTTACCACGGGCCACAGTATAGCTCCCACCTGCCAGATGCACACAGATAACATCAGTGGGCCTTTACAATGTTCTCCTGTCTATCTTTCAATCTTCAAACACTTTTTCAGATCATTCTACCCAAGTTTGGTGATTAATAGCAGTGAGGAGCAGATCTTGGGACTTGGCGATGACAGTGTTGTACTAAACACCAAGCCTGTCTACACTGCCATGTCACTGCCTACATAGGAAGACAGCCCCCTTCACCCCTAATACACCTATAGGATCATATAGGCCAAGCACCACTCCTAAGGTGTTATTTTATTCCTAAGAAATTTTATTTTGATGAAGATCCAGAATGTGCACAGCAATCATATGGCTTCTGATATGCCTGGGGCATGTGTTCAGATCCTCTTTGTAAAAAGAATTAAACTTTTTAGTAGACTGTTTTCAGAGAGCTAGCTTAGAGCTAGCAAAAAGGAGCAATAGGAGAGATAAAAGTGTATGCAGCTTTACAGAAAAGACAAACATTGCAAGCACTGGAGTTGATACCTACAGATCATCCATAAAGCAGAGTATTGTGAACTGTCTTTGTTTCTGTTGACTATGGTAAATGTCTCACTACAAGATGTAACCCTTGTAAACAAAAGAGCTATAGGCAGAGAAAGTGGCTGTAGAAAAATTGTTAATGTCAAGACATGGAAAATCTAATTTATTGCTGAGTAATGAGAATAACAGATGGAACTTATCATATTTAGAATATGTGTACATATTGATATATGACTGAACTGTTGGCAGAATCATTACATCATCAGCAAATATAAAGTTCAACTTTGCTGGGTCTGAATGATATTTGTGTGTATATTAAAGAAAATTCAACTCAATGAAAAATCCTGTTTGGGTTTGAACGAAGAACATAAAAATTTAATTTTTGACTCAAGGCTTAAATATTTTGTAGAGTTAGTTACTGTAGGAGAAAGGAGACATAACTCTTTTTACTGAGTTGATAGACAAGCAGTTAGTGAAAGATTTTGTCCAAAGATCTTTGGACTGAAAAATAAGGCTATTAGTAAATTACCAGATTGTTAAAAAGCATTTTTAAAATACGATTTTTTTTCATAAAGTATGTCAATATGCATGTCGGAGCTGAAATTTTTGCTCATATTTTTGATAAGAGGGGATCAAATGGTAAATAAATTGAAGATGCATAAGATGATGCACTCACTACTTGCTAGTGCAGGAGTTTGGGAGTAGGTCCTATTCCTAATGTTGACACCATCCTGCTGTATTATATTGAATTAATAATTTTGCCTTCTGTGCCTCCCTTTACATCTAGTATCCTTTAGTGCATGTCCTTAGACAATAAATATTTAAAGGCAATTGCAATCTTTCTGTAAATCGTCCACCCCGACCCTTACTCTTACAATAATGTAAGAATGTAAGGATAATTAGCAATACTTTTGGTTTTGGGTTTATACTTGTACTTTGATAGTCATCCCTTTACAGAGATATTTTTATCATACAGGGGCATGGTGCCCAAGTAATATTTAGTCTTTTTAGTGCACTACATGGGAGCTGGTGCATGCAGTAGTCAGCAGCACTGCTAGTCCTTGGTGTGAGTCTGGGATCCCTAAGAATAATCAGCATTTTGCACAATCATCTCTGGACAACAATTTCAACCCAACAGACTTTATCCATCATGGATTTCCTTCTAAAAAAGAGGTGTTTTCTAAAGTTCTCCCAGGTAAAAAATCAAGGATAAATGGAGATCAGATATTGGAATCTCAAATATATAAATACTATGTATGTTCTAATATGCATTTCTGAAGAAATCTGAAGAGCAGATAACACAATAACATTCAATATAGCATTCAAATTAATTATAAAAATAATAATAAAAATACCTGAGCATTTATTTATTTTTTATCAAATCTGACGTCATATAATTTTGACCTAGAACCACATATTTAATTCTATTTCCTAAACAGAATGAAAACTGTCTTTTGTGGAGAGAATTTAATGCAACAGTCATGCTTTAGGAAAATAATAAATAAATAGATATATAGTAGGATCTTTGTAAGTTCTCTGTGGATGAGGATGCCTTTCCCAAAGAAAAGGTTTCACAAAAAACAGTATGCATCTGAAGAAGATGAAAAAACACAGGACCTGCTTGTTTAGCAGCTTGTGAAAAAGTAATTTAACATTATTGCTATATCATCTACTAGAATTTCTTATCAGAGTGCATTTGTCATCTTACCCAAGATTCTGTCATTCTTAGAACTCTGCTGGCCTCCAGTACTAGTTGAAAGGTCCTCTGGTATAGGCATAGGTTCATCTGGATCATCAGGGACATCACTAGTTGGAGGACTTTCCTTTCCTAATAGTGAGGAAAGCATCAGTTAGTTTTCAGAGTAGCCTCATTTTCAAATAATAAAATAAGAGGAGCCACAAACCAAATAAAACTTAAAAAAACCCTTAAACACTACTAAAGCATGATATTCTTAGAATCAAACTATACTCTCCTGCAGAGAAAACTTCTTATGAATACAGGGGAATTAATTTTTTTAAAAGAACACATGCCAATATCTCTGACAAATTTACTGAGTCTGGATACACAGTTATTAGCCTTATCATTTTGAATATTTGTGAGATATGTATGTTTTCCAGATGATATGCTCAGAAGATCCAATTTAGCCAACACAGACTGACAGATTATAAAGGTTATCAAATGGACATTCTTTGTAAAAACTCTTCTTTCTTCCACAAGTTTTCCTTAAGAACGCTTCTGGATTTGCTTCAAAGACATAGCAAAGTCTAACCCACAGGTATTCTGGGGCTCCAAAAGAACTACCTCAAAAATAAAGTTTTATTTTCAATGAAAAATTCAGCCAGCAAACTTCATTAATACCCACAGATCGAGCTCTGGTTGGTCCTTGTGCCCACAAGTAGTGAAGTGCCTGCAGGTACCAGGACTTCTTAAACATGTACAATTAGTAGAGTTCAGTAAACACATGACTTCAAGGATTTTATTGTCTTCTATTTGCAAATAGAAAACAAACCCCAATATCTTGAGTACACAAGATTTTGCAGAGGCAAACAGTTTGGTGCTTTAACGCATTGTAGGTATCGTGGAACTGTTTTAGTGCCAAACACAATACAGTAAGAAAAAAGAACTCTCTTGCTAAGTATTGTACTTCCAGAAATGGTGAGGTTTCTTGATTCAGCGCTCAGTCACAGCATACATCTCCTGCCCACAGTACTATCACTGTCTTGCAGAACTTTTTAAAATGACTGCATACATCTCTAACAAAAGCATGCCTTGGAAACATCTACTGAAGGAATTATCTAAATGATTAGTTTCATTGACTATTACAAAAAGACTGGCCTTTGCATTAATAGCAAAGAATAGAACAGGCCCAGAGCAAAATTCGAATGCCGTAATGTTCACGCAAGGCCCTTGTCTCGAAAATGGAGATGTTACCAAATTACATTGACAAAATCTGTTTGACATCTTGTGGCAATTGGCACACTGGTAAGGGCAGTAATTTTATGGCACAAATTTGCCTTAGCAAATTAGTGGTTTCTTTCCTAATGAGAATTCCCTCATTAAAACACAAACATCAGTTAAACCTTAAAACACTTACCAGAAATGGAAAACTAAACCAAATATAGATTACTTTAGTGACAGCAGTTTAGGGTACCAGTTATGGACTTGATCTGAATGAAGTGAATGGTTTCCTCCCTGCCTCCTGGATGGAACAAAGCATTGTGTTTTCCCATCTATACTGATCATGATGGGGAGAAATGACAGGTAGTTTTAAGTCATCTTCCAAATTAGCTGTTTTGGCTTGTTTGCACAGACCCATGTTTAAATGGATGAAATGAATATGTGACTGCATTTCTTAGCGACACACCTATCGAACTGTGGAATAATCACTGAGCAGGAGTTTAGAGAGCAGTGTCAGGTGAACCATCCCAAACTGAACTCCAGGGTATTGAAAAAAGAGTCCTGCACTGGCAGGGGGACTAACTAGATGATTTAATAAGGTCCCCCTCATAGCCAGCTTCTGTGGGATATTCTTAAACGGGCAAAATCACACCCACTGGATGTCAGTGCAAGAGCAAAGGCGAATTGCATAAATGAACAGGAGGGAAAATGAATTTTACAGCAAAGGAAAATAAAACCAAGAAGTATGCTCATGAAAAGATTTTTTTTGCCATTCACTATTTAGCTCCTCATTTAGTTATTTCTTCAGATTTCTGGGTGGTAGGGAACCTACAGAACTGATAGCAACTTTCCATTGCAAATCCTAATCTGCCAAGCTGAGGTATCTCTTACAGATAAGATGCACAAGTGCGGAGAGACAGCTGAAATATTTCAATTTGTTCAACATATTTTGCCCCACACAAAACAAAAACCAAAAAACCCCAGAGGTTTAATTGGAGGGCAAGAAACAGCCTGGCAACTCTCTTCACATTACATGCAAGTTAAGGAAACTTGTTAAAAAGTAACAGTAATCCAAAACTACCTGCATCTTCCAAGGATCAAACTGGGCTCCCAGTTGCAACAATGGACATTGATGCTTTGACTGAGTCTAGGCTGAGAAGAACAATTATCCTAAAAACCTGAAGACTATTTTTGAGTACAAACCAATATAAACTCATAATGCCAGCACTATGGGATAACAGATAACAGACAAAATAATACCTTTATAAGTGTGTTAGGCATCCTACAATACATAGTCTAAGTAGGATACTTTGAAGTCAGAGCAGTCTTTTTGGAATAGAAACCTGTTACCAGAAGAGTACATTTGCAGTGGTGAACTCTTTGGTTCACTAAATGGGTATCAGTCTTCTACTTCTTAAATTAATAGCAGTTTGGCCAGGTGGTATGAAATGGACTTGCCTCATGGACTTGGTGGGGCAGAAGCTGGAGATCAGGTCTGCGTCCCTCTTTGCAGGAGACTGCAGTTAAGAAAACTTAGTAAACTTGTCTTTACTGACCCATTTAATATAATTTGATTTCTTCTTGTTACACATGATTGAGAAATCCCTACATGCAAAAAGACAGGGCAAAAATAGTGGATTTAAAATAGATCCATTTATTGAGCTCTGTCTCTTGGATTCTAGAGCATCGTATTTGTATTTCATGCCTTAACTACATCTAAATCATTACACCATGGTAAGTTCATTACTGTGTGGCAATCTTACACATACACAATCTCACTAACATACTTTTTCCACTGAATTTAGAAATGGAAGTGTGGTGGGCAAAGGTGGGAATGCTTTCCATTTTAATTTCAAACAGACATGCCCAGAACAACAGCTGGTCAAAGGAAAGGGAGCTAAACCCCACCCCAATACCTAGTGGTCAGTATTGGGGAAAGTTGTTCAAAAGTCACATAACAGAGCAAAGCAGCATAAGAAGTGAAATACAACAAGTAGAATCTAATCTTAGGGTGTAGAATTAAAGTTCTGTTTCTGGTACTGCCACTGATTCGTGTTGCTCTTGGTTAAGACATAAATAGAAAGAATTACAACTGCAGGCAGTATCAAGTATTCCTTCATTTCGATCTGCATCTCTGCAAGATGGTCTCAGATTTTCAACACTGCCATTTCAGTGTAAAAAACAGTCAGAGAAGAGCCTAACCTATCAGTGACACATGGCAAAACCCTCAACTTCTCTCTACTTGAGTTTCCTCATCTCTGCCCTAGAAATATACTTGAAGCCATAAGGAAAGAGAGGAAGGGAAAAAACTGCCCAGTTCAATAGGGTCTTAGTATCCTTTATTTCTGTCCAAGTCCTTAGCCTGGTGTTCCTTTAACATGTACATCCAGCTCTGAGAGTGATTCAGTTCATGCCAGAATGGTGCTGCTGGTGCTACGACTGTTGAAAAGAAAGCCAGGGCAGGAGGTCTTCTAGAAATCTCATTCTCTATCCTTTCAGAAACTAATGTTGGGTGTGTGTGTATTTAATATTGAGGGTTTCTTCTTCCTGCTTTTGCAGAGTGCAGCACAGCCTGGTTTGTTCTAGGAGATCTCTTAATGTTAGATGTGGAAACATTTGTACCGTTTTTTCACCTTCCTTAACTGTTAGGCCCTAGAACTGAGGGAAAAAAAAAAAGAGAAAAAAAAGAAAAAAAAAAAAAAAAAAAAAAAAGGCAGGAAAAATACTGCTTGTTAAGTGAGATATTATCTGTGTTTTCTGACTCTCTTGTATGGGTGCCGGATACCATTTGGTTAAATGTATGTCAGTTCTCTCCTCATTTCAGAACTGCAACTGCTTGTCTCATGAAATATCACTTTCAGGAGAAAAATAAAAAGTGTGAACTCTGTGCTAGTCACACAGTATTTCAGTTCCCCCAGGAGTCAGCCATGCCTGGATTCCCTGAGGTGGGAATGCCTGTGTGCACACAGGGCTTGGCTCACTCACATTAGTTTTATACTCTCCTGGCCTGGCTGGCCACTGCCACACCTGAGTCAGCTGCAGCTGCATAAAGCACATGGCTGCAAAACACCACGTTTGAGCTGGGGTGGCTGTTTCTAGAGACCTTCTTTATTTCTGGGTTGAAAAACAAAACAAAAAGCCCCAAAGAAACCCACCAAACAAAATTTATTTTTGAATTTATATTTTTTAAAAACACAACCAAGTGTGCTAGTGAACCAAGTCCCCTAATTCCATAGGCCCAGAGAGCCAGCTACACCTGATGAGTAATACTCATAAAACAGAAGAAATAAATAAGTGTTTTACAGTTGACAGGACAATCTCACACTCCTGAAACTGTGCAATTGCAACTGTTCCCAACGTATAGCAATATATTCCTCCCTCATCATTCAAGGGAGCATCCCAGAAGCACATAGAAACCCAGGAGAATACAAGGGGAAAAATTCCTTTCTGCCCTCACCAATCTATAAGAAAGAAGCAGGCAACATCCCTGTACCTTCAGATCCTATAGTTTTGAAGTCTAGTAAGAGCTTACAAAGAGCCAGTATCTGTGGAACCTAATCTGACAAACTCTCATTTCCAGAAGGTGAGTTCCCACATAACTCTTACCATAAATGAAAGTAAATTAGGAAGTTCTTTCTTTGGCCATAAATTCAGCTAATAACCCAATAAAAGTCACAGCCTTTGCTCACAGAAAGTAGCAGATGCTCAGTGACAGAAACGGCAGGAAGAGTTCAAAGCAGACTTTCTTTAATCTGTTTGTGTAGGTCTCCCTCTTATCAAAGGTAACTTTCTTTTTCATGAAAACCCTCTCTCATAGTAGAATAGTACTATTGCATGATATGCTAGAAAAGCTAAAAGGCACAGCAAAATATTAGTGGTTCAACTACAGAAAACTTTGAGAACTACAAATTATAGATATATGTCTATTGTGTATATATTTACATATGTGCAAGCATTCAAAATGGAAAAGTTCCTTGTAAGTTTTCTCTCTGAAAACTGAAGGGGAGAGGCAGATCACAAGGAATGCAGTGTTTGCTCTACCAACCCAATCCTTGACTCAAGGCAGCATCTCCGCTGCTGCTACTCTTCATGTCAAAGGAAAAACAAGCAATGCTCTAGTAAGAAGTAGCAGGTGTGAAGCTCAAATTCACATCGTTGTAAAGAATACCACAACGGTTAGGTGGGGGTGTCCAGGGTAGCCTGTGCTGCTGCAGAGGAAGAGGAGGTCAGTGTTCCTGCCTGAAAGAGCTCACGTAAGCAGGGAAGGGTTTCTGCAGCAGGCAGAGGAGCTGGACTCAAATCGTGGTGCCTCTCACTGCTCCAAGCAGATCCAAAGTGAATAAACAACTAAAACCCCACTGCTTTTTCTGCTAGGGCCACAAATGCTCAAGGAACCACAGGTATAGGACAAATTTTATTTCATTTACAAATTGGTTCAACATGCAACAAAGCAGTGATGTGTAAGTTTATTCAGTTACAATTCCAAATTTGTTACCTGAGGAGCGAGTGAAACGTACCTCCACAGGGCTAACTAGGAATGACTTCCCTGTAATAAACATAACTGGCAATCTTCTACTGGCATGAAAGATTATTATACTGTTGCTCTTTCAGACAGAAAATGTGTTTGATTTTTATTTCTCAGATGACATTGAAAGTTCTGGGTTCCAATATTTGATAAAACTTCAAAAATTTTTAGAAAAGAGACAGAAAAATAAAAAAAGAGAGAGGGAAATAAAACTATATTCATGTATTTCAGGAAAACCCAGTGACATAGTCACCCACACTGTGCCCAGGCCTTTACCAGCTACCTCCTATAGCTGGACCCCCACCAGGTCCTGAGGCATCAGTGCCCAAGAGCTGCCTCTGAAGCAAGAACTGCACGCCCAGGTGTCTGCTGTGAGTGGGCTCAGTGATGGGGCTGTCGTGTTCCAGGCTGAACACTAAAAGTGAAAACTGAGTCCTCAACTGTTGCAGATACCAACATATTATGGAAACTGGGAAAGACAGTAACTTGCCTTTTTCAACTGCGGAGGTCAACAATATGAATATGTATTATCTCACTAAGCCAATTTTTTTAAGTAACCAGTTTCCAAGGAAGTTAAGAATACCCCCAAGAAATATCAATATTGGGTAAGACTGCAAAATCCTATTCATATGACTACCGGGCAAGTTTTAGAAACCCAAATTCTCTGCGATTTAAACATATTTCAAAATATCATCTTGGACAAAAACAATTACAAGCATAAAGTCTCATTCCAATCAGTTCTCATTTTCTTTTTTTCTTTTTGTTCTTTTGACTCCTTTTTTTTTTTTTTTTTTCCTTTCTGTTTTTAAGCATGTATAAGTAAAACTGAATCTTTGGAAAAAAGTCAAATAACCCAATATGGTAAATACAGTTTGTTTGGTTTTCATTAGTATTTGCCCTGTCTCACCTGGTGAATTTCGTTTGTTCTATATTTATTTTGTAACAATCAGAATTTTGCTCCCAGAAGAAATGGTGTAAATGTGCACCTGACCATGCTTTAGGGATACGCTACCACAGGTTTAATGCAAAATTACATCTATGCCTCCATATTCCCTTGACTTTTTTATTTACACAGTCCCTTTTATAAAATCCATGCACCACTGGGCTTGATATCAAGTGATATCATTAATTATATCTCAATTCCCACTTTAGTTTTAAAAAAGACCCAAAGCAATTATATTGACAACAAGAAAAACATTGACAACAACAAAAACTGTGCTAGAAAGATGAGCAGGAATTTAGTATTTTCTTTGTAGAAGTAAGGACCTCACCTGAAACCTGGGACATATCTTGAGCCTCATCTGTTTCCATTTTCCTCAAGTTATCTGAGAAGAGAGGAAGAGCCTTATGTTAATGCAAAATAACACACACATACACACACAGAAAAAGAAAAAAAAACCTCACACACACAGAAGAAGAAAGAAGGGGAAAGGAAAAAAAAAAAACCCTTTGCTATTTAACTAAAAGATTATCTGGGCAGAATAATGTATTTTTCTCTTTATTTCCTCCCTGCATACTTGCTGGAGTATCAGACTGGCGCAGACCTTGATCCTTTGAAAAACAGCATTACAAAGATTTATAAAAATATCATTACAAGCACAGGAGGACCAAATTTGTTATTTATTGTTAATTTCCTACTGCATAATAACCCAAAATGCAAACTGACTGCAACAAAATTAAGCAGAAAATTAAATGGCCCTGGGTCATTGTAGGCACAGAATTCATTCTCTTGGTTGATCCATAGTTATGTTCTTTCTAATTTACTGAGCATGCATCGATGAACCTTGAGTCAGCTTGGTGACACACGTACAATCAGCAATCAAAAACCGAAGCAATTTGCTGAAGAATGTCTCATTTACCCAGGCAGGGCTGCATATCTGAGCAGCAACAACCACTACCTCCATTAATAATGAATACACCTCCAGCCACAGCAGATGGGCAGAGCAGCAGCTCCAGGCTTTGGCCCCTCGCTCGCCTGGGAGCGCTTCCCTCAGATCGCACCAGCCTGGCGCTGTGCGGGGCAGAAGTACAGCTCCCGAAAATAGCGAAACGAGCCCAGGAGGGAGAAGGAACCCGTGCCTTCCTGTTTTGCTGACAGATGGCTGGCTCCAGGGCATGGTAAGCGATACCAGGAAGCTTCTGCCCTCTGCTTGCGACACACCATCTTCCGAGGAGCCAGCAACCAGTGACCACAAGCACCAGGGAGAAGCGTGTGGAGAGTTAGTGGGGTAGAAACAAAACTCAGGTTCTCAATCAGAAGGGGACCCTGCAGGTCCCAGGGCTTGAGTGCTGGCTACAGACAGCTGGTGGCCCCTAGGATAACAGATGTGCTGCGGGAGCAGGTAGTCCCATCACAACTTGGTCCCCACCTTGAAGTATGGCATGGAGAGCTGAGGTAGCCTCAGGTGGGGAGGGGACAAAGAGCCTACAAACTCTTTGTTCAGCCGTGGAATGTTAGGTCACATCTTCATCTGCTGCGGCTGGCTCCACATCCTACCAAGCAGAGAAGCTGTTCTTTGCTTTTCCTTGAGATGCTTGCACTGTCAAGCCTACTTCCTGGAATTAAACAAGCATTTTCTTGAGGCATGGAAGCAGAGGAGGATATAGATCGAATTCTTGGGAAAGGGTTCAACTTTATCCTTTTTTGCGCAACTTCCATGGTTATTCTTTTCCCAAAACAACATCTTCAACCTGCTCTCCAAAAATTTGCAGTGGGAAAGTAACAGCTATTATTGTATTTAATAATTTCATAAATCTTATGGTCTACTCACTTGCTTCTGAATGTCAAGAGTACATCTCAGATCCAGTATATTGCTGCCCCCCACCTTCCAACTGACAAAGCCTGGCTTTTCTTACTAGGCCCATGCTAGAAATGCAAAAAGAGAGTGTGTAGGCTGCAGGGCCACAGACAGATAGGATGCTGAACAGATTATGGTCTATGCAGTTTGCAAAAAACATTGAGTATTCTTACAGAGCATTCTGGCTGTTGCACATGTACCATAACACTGCTTAATATCCAATAATGCTCTGTCTTGCTTTATTCTTCGCCTAAACTTTAATTCCAGACAAGCAATTTGTTTAATGTCTATATATAGTTCTCAGAAATTACTACAGCCATGCAAAATGCAAAAAGCAACCTTCCACTCAACAATTTGCATTGGTTCCTATGGGACTGAATAGCTTTCAATAGGTCCATTTTTAATAAAGTAGTCATTGGGAAAAGCAGCTTCTCTTGCAGGAGGGAAAACCCTATAATTGTAGCCTGCTCAGTTACTGGAAGCATGGTGTATGTATGGCAGGTGGTAAGGTTCAAGTGTCTTACTTCTGCAAGTATGCCAGCACAAAAGAAGAAAAAAAGATATGCAAATGTATTTTAGTACTGCCTTCTAGGGTCACCCGACTACTATTAATCAGTTGATTACTACACATTTTTCCAGAGGACAGTGAACCCTAACCAACCAAAAAAACCATCCCAAGAATATACCCACTGGAAAGGGGTCACACTCAGGAAGGGCCCTTTATTCCAAATGTACCTGCCTTCTTGCTGTTGCTGGGGCTTCAGCAGGACTGAGAGTGCCAAGGGGAGGAGGTGCAAAGGAGAAGTTTCTTCTAGTTTTGTATTTCTGAATTTACCTGCCTTTGTTATGACAAGACTTACACTCAGCATTTCTGCAAATTAAGCCACACAGTTGTCAGCTTGCTGTCAACTTGCTGTTGCCTCTTGCTGTCATCAAGCACAATTCTGTTGGAAAACACTTCCCAATGGAGGAGTCCCATTTCCTGATTTCTTAAATGAAGAGCTAAACTAGAGGGCTGATTTATTTTGCTTGTTTGGTTTGGGTTTTTTAATGAAAGTAAACTGGAGTACAGTTTGTTGTGGGGTTTTGGGGGTTTATTTCAGTGGAATAGTCTTAGCTTGCTTTCTGTGGGGTTGGATGACTGCCCGTCCTGAAACACACACCCTCAGATCTCACACTGATGGCATCAGGGTTTATCTTTGAATTAGGTGACTTTAAGACATTCAGCAAGACTGATCCATTTCGCAGGGATGAAATACTGAGAGGAAATAGAGCTGGTGGAAAAGTGATGATGGAAAGAATTTTTTTCCTTCCCAATAATTACTTCGAACAATTAAACATAGTTCCCAAATGTAGATTAAGATCCACAAGCACTACAAAATTGACAAAAGCAAAAAAAAACCCAAAAACACCACTTTAAAAAATCCTCAAGGGTGTTTGAATCCCTCCCAGAGGAAGATTGTACTCTTATTGTATCTGGTAAATACTAATGAAATCCCAGCTAATTTCAGCTTAGGCCCTGAATCAGCAAAGAATATATGACAGGACATCTGGCACCCATCTCAGTTCTGCAATCGGCCACGTGTAAGTTTTGGCTCTGTGTCTGTTAAAAGCCACACCAGACTTGAGTATAACAGGTCTTGGGCTAAATTTTAAGTGCTAAGAGTAGAATTTACCCTATTGCCTTTGGTATGGTAAATCTATGAATAGGAAACAATGCCCTGATTTTTCTCTCTTTTCTCTGCTCTAGAATCAGCAGAAACAAGAATTGTCACTGTCTGGAAAATAAGAGATCCTACATACAGATATGAGAATTTGCACTAAAGCATCTATTTGCTATTAATTTGTAAATCAATAAACCTTTACCATAATTTATCTAAAAAAATAGTGTTTTAGAAATGTTTCTGACATAAAACCCTAAAATTACGGTCTGTTTCAGTTTGGCACAAAAAAGATGTTTTGTAATTTTTCACTGTTTAAGTTTTACCCATGAATCAAATTTGTCACTTGCATAAGAAGTGTGTATGGCTTCATTGTCTTCAATGCAGTCACATCTCTTTAGGTTATCAGCTAATTTAGGAGCCCGAAGTTAGAAATCAAAAGCTGGGTGGGCACCTGACTGAAACAACTTCGCTCTCAAATGCTGAACCTCTCACTCTCAATTACAGCAGGAAAGGGATTAGCACCTAGGTGATAATAGACAATTCTTCTATTTAGGAATACAAATAGCTTCAAAGTTTAGCCCCTTATTACAAGAACTACAAAACAGATAAAATTCTTTTCAAAATAGATAAAATTATTTCTTCAAGGCTGTTCAGATAAGGAACTCTAACCTGTACACTTTCCTCATCAGACTATGAATACCAGATTCACAGATGAAGCTACTACTACAATCCTTTGGAAAAAGAATCAAATATTGCAACTTTAAATTACCAGATAATCAACCCACAACCCTTCTGAAAGGTTATGTTGATTTTGTTTTAAATAAGGAAGCATCTAAGTGACCATGATCACACAAAAATTTTGGGTCAAAGTTAGTCAGCATTTGTCCCGACGAAAATTTACATGTCACGAATTTCCCTCCTTGCAACTTTCTATACAATATAACTCATGCTATGTCTTAATAATATATCAAAATACACCCCATGAATCACTGGAAGTACTGCTCCATTTATACCTAATGTCAATTACGAACAGAAGTGAATCTAGGACCTTTCAGAAATCCAGGTGTAAATAGGAAGAAGTCATTGTAAGATCAAGATTTTCTAATCTTTCAGAATACAGCAAATTAATTCTTGGCAAATCTTGGTTTATTATTTTGTCTCTCAGCAAATTCAAAATAAACCTCCTTGTCAAGAAAATGAATGCTTAGCATTTATACAAGGCTTCATCAATTGATATAAAGCATGTGTAAGTATGTCAGTCCTTCTACAACCCTGTTCTCTTAGGATATTTAAAGATGGCAGGATGGGGCCATTGATGTGATTCAATGCAATGACCTAATCCAATGCCAAAGACCAGCTATCCTTTTTCTCTTCTGTGCTTCCCAAGCTACGTATGTACTGACTTCTCTGGGACAAGATATGCTCCACACTCAGCACAATGGAACCTCATGGCAAGGAAAATAAATCACAAATGCTGGTATTTGTGGAGTCACTTTGGTCTTACACCAGCACACCTAAACTCAGAGCTGTCCTTGAATCAACAGAGAGCTCCACCTCTGCTGCTGTAAGGACTCCACAAACGTAGACCAATCCAGCTGCATGTTTCCTGACAATTCTTAGATGTAGCCATGCTGAGCAGACAGAACGGTGCCTGAAGGAACGTTTCTGTCTTGAGTGCGGCCCACGGGGGCAGGTACACGTCCATGAAACCTCAAAGCAGAAAATAAGCACTCACAAAGTCTTGAGGGGAGGGAAAATAAACTTTCTACAAGGGACCTGGTGCTCTGCAGGTGCTTTTGCAGATATAAAAAGTGAGCGGAACATGCATTCCTCAGTGGTGGCAACTCTGGGTTAACTGTGGTAAACAAGCAAAGAGGCAAACCCCAGCTTTACTTCTACAACCACCTTGGGGAAAGGCCTGACTGTGCAACCCCCACTTCTGTAAGCAGCCCCATGGCAGGAAAGGGACTGCTCACACTGGTCACTGGAGCAGCTGGCTCTAATGGAGCACTGGTGTGCGAGCACGTCTTGTCTCTGTGGTCTCTGACATGTCTCATTGACTCCTCATCACACAGGCTTCACCTTTAGCTAACTAAAACTCCAAACCAACCAAAACCATAAACCCCCAATCCGCTTTAAAACGTAAATTGAAGTGAAGCTCTTAAAATGGGCCCTAGATTCAACCACCCAAGGCACATAAAGATAAGTTAACAAACAAATTAATAATGGTAAAGGAGGTTGTAGCCTGAAAAACACAGTAAACTCCTATAGCTCTTAACATAGCTGACAGGAGGATTTGCACATTAAAACCAGGTTAGGAGTGGTATCATCATATATGTGTCATTAGTCTTTTGGGGTTTAAGCTGGGAGTTGCATGTGCCTGCAGAACGATAGTACAGCTGCATTTCTAATTGCAGCAGAGGGTACCGACCTAACTGAACCAAACCTCTTGTATCCATGGAAGTCAAGGAATATGGGGCAATGACCAAGAGAAGAGGTGAATAAAGGCACTTTTCTAAAAGGATTAAACATTTAGCTTGATTTTAAACCAAAGAGCTAATATATATTCATATATACACAGACTTGTAACTTCATGTACAAATGTGCTAAATGTGGTTAAGCATGCAACAGGAAGACTGTTAAACATGGAAAAAAGGTAATCTGTATTGTATAACCAATCTTCAAATACTTGAAGAAAACTGCTAGAATTCTACAAAGTCATTTTAATTAAAAGCATTCAATATCTCAGCAAGCAGCTGATAATTAGCTTTATTATTGTAATTTAATATGCTACACTTCACAATCTCTGTGAATGACTCTACTTTAGAACCATTTTAATTCTATTTTTAATTTCCGCCTCATCACACGGCTCAATGTAAATAATAACTACCAAGGTGAGGGGTAGTCCGTTCTGAAAACTGAGAGTCATAATGAGCACTTCAATGTCCTTCCATTTCTGTTCAAAAAAACCAAATCAAATACCTCCAGGTCTTTTAAAGGACTGCATTAAAACAGAAAAAAGGTTAAAATTAAGTGGATCAATTTCTTTCCCTCTGCACTAATTCTGTATTCATCATTTTCTACATAGTCAAGGGAGATGTTTAGTTTATTCAGTCATTTCTCTATTCCTGCCTAGTGTAAATGCTGGTTAACTACACGAATTGACAATACAATTATGAGCATACAGTGAAATTTCAATGGAGAGCTCCTGTCTGCAAAATGAAGGAAGCACTGTAATTCAACACACAAGATTAAGAAAAGAGCTCTGCTAACAGTGCAGATGTGAAACATTTAAATGTCTGGCACATGTAAAATTAATTTCCATGTTAGGGAACAATTGTAAGGGAGTAAAAAAAAGTTGTCTCAAAGATCCTACATAATTCTCGGTTCTTTGGGAATTCATTTTTCAAATCACTGACAAATGATAAAAAGTGCATCTTGTATTATGTGTGTGTTTTCCATATGTGCTCTTCCTAGCATTTTCCGTGTTTGAGCTACATTCATGTAACAATTAATTGCTAAAGGAGATAATAAAAAAAACACATTATTTTATTGACTTTATGTGCAAGTTTCTGGACTTGATATCATTGCAAATATGAAAAAGGTTCTTCCTTCAAGTCTTTGAATTGCAACCAGAGTCATTAGAAATTGTTTCCACAATATGAGAAAAATACGAAGGTAATTTTCCTAATTAAGGGCAAGTTTTATTAACTCATTAAACCCTGTCGCCTTTATTCACTAAAAATCAAGCAGAAAAGTGGAAGAAATTCACTAGGACAACGAAAATGCACACACTTTCATCTTATAAATAAACCGACTATAAAAGGTGAGGGGTGTAAATTAAGGCACTCAATCTAAGAACACAGCATATTCTCAAGTGGCCAAATAGAGCTCTTGGATATTCTTCCAGAGCACTCACTCAAGGGGAGGCAAACAGACAAAGAACTGTACTTTTTGTAAATATCTATTTATCTGATTTAAAAAGCGTAGGATGTCCTCACCACAGTGTATCTAAATATGCAATAGAGAAGACATAAAAGCACCTCTTTATGTTGAGAATTGTTATTGCCGAGTATACTCTACAATATATAAGTAGTCAATTTGAATTATAGAAGGTTTCAGTAACTCTGCTTCGTGATCACAGAGCTGCTTCCTAATTTCTCTTCAAACTGTTCAGGCTGTTACGGATTATTAAAGGACATTATCAGCCTGAATAAGCATATTAGAGACTGGTGTGTTTGTTGTTTTTTTTTTACCCTAAAATAAACCTAAAAATAACTCCTAAAATTAAAGTAAATTAGCAAGTTCCTCCACACTATGTATTTTAGTTAACTCACTCCGCTTTTGCAAATATTTTGGGTCCAATCTACTATGGTCAATTCCAGCTTTATACTGCGATTGCTCTGCTGTTCTCAGTGAGTTGACACAAGCAGAAAAATGAAGCAATTCAGAGGGGAATCTGATGTCTCTTACAGATCAAGTTTCTCTTTCACTGAGAAAGCTAGAGCAAGTGGGATCAGAAGAAATGTAAATCTTTCACATGAAATAAGCAAAATAAGCAAGAGAAGTGGACAGTTCCCACCACTTAAAAAATATGATGATTTCAGTGTGACTGCTCATCCAAACCTGCAGTCTGAACGGCCTTTGGAAGCATTTATACAGGAAACATGAATGTGCTATGCAGTTCCCGAACCTGCATAGTCCTATCCCCAAGAATTTGCAATGGTACAAACAAAGCTAAGAACATGCATGTATCTTTTCAGAGCTAGGACCTGCTTTTGCAGCCACCACAGTGTTGGTAGTAAGCTACTTAGTGCAGAACCCCCTACTATCTCTTCTTGTTCACCACCTTAAAGCACTGGAGGAAGCTGTGTTCTGAAGGAGAAGGGTGAGACAGAAGTTGTTGGGGTTTTAATAAAGATGCATTGCAACATACGTTAAGGCATACACATAATTCTGTTTAAATTTAGGAAGCAAACAAACTTTTGTTGAGTTGTAGTTAGGTTTATGTATCGATTGATGTAGGGACAATAAGCTACAGTTGACCTTGAAAGAAGGGAGTTTTCCAGCTGAAGTCAGTTCACTTTGCTGGACAGCCATTGGAGAGAGAAAACTCCTGCAGCTATGTTGGATGAGTGGAAGGTATTTAAACTAGCCTCCTGTTTAAAAAAATGCCATAAAGCTGAAAAGACTGAGGCTGTCTGCCTTGCTTCAGATGGCATTCACACTCATCTCTAAATATTTTTCCACTCCAGTGTCGGGTGGAGGGAGCAAAAATAATCTTTGGATTACAGAAAAAATACCAGTGAAGAATAGGTCTTTCCTCTTTTGACTCTTGCATTGAGTTGGAAGCATTTAAAAGGGCTTCCCAAGGAATTATAGTCTCAGAAAACACTGATGAAAGTCCTTATCTTCCACTTCTCAACTGGCATAATGTATTCCTAGTGTTCTTTCTTTCTGAGTAATTTTATGCTTGGTACAAAAAAGGTGTTTGTCACTTGGGAGGGGAATTCCAGGGGAGCCAGCAGCACATCCTGCCTTACTCTCATAAGGATGACAACATTTTCCAAAGATTCCATTATTGCTACACTAAATCCTACTATTTTATTATGATTTTTTTTGGTCTAATTCTGTAACTTTTAATAATAGTAGAAAGTTATGACTGGTCAAAATGTAATGAAGCACATATGTGAATCTTGACCAAAAAGCAAAAATTACTATGGACCCAGCTCTTCTTGCACAGAAAACAGGAGAAAAAAAAATCCCACAAGCCTTCAATGGAAGTTTTTCCTGACAAAGAGCCACACAATTAGGCTGTGATCCATGACTTTCGATATCTTCTGGACCTTTTAAGAGAACATTGCCAAAACTGATCTGCCAGAACAGCATACAGTTCATTATGCCCTTGTTTTCTGTTGCTGAAATACAGACTGGACCCATTTCCTTGTTTTCTGCAAAATTGTGGTGTTAGTGTAAGAAGTACCTAAGCTCAAATAAAATATGTCTGGAAAGGTTTTTGGCTTCATTTTGGAGTTATCCAATTTTAATGATGAGAAAAAAGTTTTGCATTGTTGTAAAACTCTGTGGATTGGTTATCCAGTTACATTTATGCATTGCTATGCAGTGGAAGCGGCAAGCAGACCAGGTTTTTGGTATTAAGGTCCACAAGGGAAAGGAAAATTGCTACAGTAATTCTGAGATGGAGACTATTGCATTTTTTTAATGGTACGCTGAATGCAACACAAATGACAAAGGTGTTGTTCATGTTTATAAAAGGGAACAAGCAACCAGATCATTCCTGGAGGGAGTACTGGCAGCTGGGAGCTGGGGTGGAAAGTCTGAGGTATATGACAAACTTGTCTCTCTAATGCAACTCAGGAGTATGAGACCTACTAAAAACGCACCAAGGCACTTTTCTCACTTGTAGTTAAGTAGCCTCCCTGAGAAATACTCAGCTGGAATAAAGGATGCACATAGGATCAGTGCCTAAGCTTCTCCAGTTACTGGGAGCATGAAGGGCAAAGAGTCCTCTGCCCTATCTTCCCATCATTACAGTGGCTCAGGGACATTAGTGATTCCTCTACAAATACTAGGGTCCATCACTCCTTCCTGACTGAATTAGGACAGTCAGTACAATTTCATACTATGCTTCTGTGTTCCTGTCATTTCCCCAGGAAGCCATACCAGTAGGTAGAGGACCCTTGCAAGGATCAGTGCATTAGGTTTGAAGTCCTGGGTGCTGGGGATGTCCAGCATTGGACTTCCATTGACTTTAGTCTGGTCAGTCTTCTCACTCAGTGGATAAACCTGATTTCTCCTTGGCTTTTATCTTAAATTTACCGTAGAATTAGGGATATTATTTCTATTTATATTTTTTTCTTAAACTTGCAGTATATCGTTCTGAGTTTCACCTACTTTACTCAAAAAAAAAAAAGAAAGAAAGAAAATGAGCACATGGGTAATCACCAATACTAAGATCTGTGAGAAAATATTTAAGGTTGGAAGCAAGTCTGGGTTAATAGAAACATGAACTACATAAAGTGCAGAGCTCTGCAGTATTTTGGACACTTCCCCCCTGCAGTTCTGCTACAGAGAGCTATCATAAAGACATGAACTGTTTTAAGAGCTCTTGGTCTTGCACACGCTCTGCACTTGGTTTCTCATGTCTTCAGGATTCAGTTTCAAAGGCTTTGATAAAGAAGTAAGGCATACAGCCATGTAGCTAAAACTTGGTAGAGTTTTACTAAGGATTGAGGGGGTGGGGACATAAGGCACTCTATCTTGTGTTTTTTATTCAAGTTTTTGACCAACACGAGTCAAAATCAAAGCAGACCATGCCAATGTTAGAAAGAAGTCTATGCATGGGAGCAATTAAACCTTTTAGAAAAGAGACATAGTATCAACTACTGTTATCTACTATTATAATAACCCATGAACGGGGCATTTTCATGGTAACATGAACAAATCCATTCCCACTTTTTGGACTCACATTTTCCCTCAGTAAGGAAGAGAACAAAGAATAAACAAAGTTATCTAACTGCAAAAATTTTGTCTGGAAAATTTAGAAGCTAAAGGCATCACATCCTTCATTTTTCTATTTCTCTAAGGCTTCAAACACCTTAAGCTATGCAATACAGTATCAAGGTGAGAGAGCAGTGCCACAAGCCACTCAGAACATTCCCCTGCTTAGCTGATTCAGATAAAGTATTTCCAAGTATTTGAAAGGAATTTTAGTACTTATTTCTAAATGCAATGTATTAATACGCTCTTTCTTTACATTTCAATGACAATTTGTAACGATTAACAGCGAGTCATACTCCATGGTACTGCAGAGCGCGTGTGAGTTACAACTGATGTGAGCAGTCAACTGAAACTAACAAAGCGTGTCGTTTAAAGGATTTGGACCTTACAATGCATTACAGCTTCGAATTGTAAAACTAAACTATTAAAGTCTAGAAAGTGGGTTGTTAATGTGAATGTACAAAATATAATCAGGATTATATACCTGGTTTATTTAAGTTCGGTAGGGTTTGGACATCTGGACAGTAAATGCATATCGATGTAACCTTGGTAGCATCCAGAAATCAGAAAGAAAAATACATAGTCAAGAAGCTCTAAATCCTAACTTCAAACCTCCACACAGAGTCCTTGAAAATACTTCTTGCACTAATATTTAGCGAAAGAAAAAAAAAAAAAAAAAAAAGAAAGAAAATAAAAGAGAAAGAAAGAAAAAGTAAAAAGAAATAACATTATATTCCTCTACAACAATTTCAAGAGTTTAAGCCAGTGGCCATACAGGTCGAAAAATTCTTGCATCCCACAAAACATCACTTTTTTGAGATCATTTGCAATCATACACTACAAAATTTTCTCACACAGTATTATTAACTTCTAAAACTTTTGGAAGCAGAATGCTTTGCACAATGTCTGGCAATGTTACCATACCTTCTAAACCAAGGTAGAAAAGCAATCCAAGAAGTAATCAGGTTTCTTGAAGCACAAAATTAAAAGTTTCCTTAGAATCGACTGCTGCAGTGGGAACTCATTTCTTCACAGACAGTTTCTAACTACGCGCATCTTCTTTAACAACGACAACAGAGCGAAACCGTCCCTCCACAGAGAGGGTAACTTTGCGGAGCAGGGTCAAAAAAACCCTCCAGCTGTGACAGGCTGTATGGCAAGGAGGAAAACTTCTGGTGCCACCGCTATTCGGAAGTCAGCAGCTTCTCTAATGCCGTTCCCCTGAAGCGCACCGGGGCTGCTAATTTTACAATTTCCTAATAGTTTTTACGACCTCCGTACCTGCCTCCCCTCTGCAAACTACAGGCGCAAGCACTCGGAACGCGGGCTTTGACTGAACCTAAGTGCTGTAGCTGACTCGAGGAGAACGCAGACCAGTCCGTATTTGAATTAATAAATTTCCCTCCTCGGCCAGCTCCTCATGGCTCCTCATCTCTGAAATTTTAAGGAAGCACTCTAAAACGCCTGGATTACACCCGAGCTGTACGTTCTGCTCAATGTTTTCAAATTAAAAAAAAAAAAAAAAAGCGTGTGGGACGGAGAGAAGAGGGAGAAAGGGATGGGATGGGATTGGATGGGATGGGATGACCGGGCTCCGCAGTCTCCCACTTAACGCGCCCGGCAACTTCTCCGCGGAAGCAGCGGCTCCGCGCGGCCCCTCGTCACCCACGCACCGCAGCCGCCCGGGGCTGACGCCCCGCTCGCCCCGGGGCCTGGAGCTCGAGTGCCCGCCCGGGACCCCCCGCCCCGCGGTACCTGCTAAGCCGGGGCCGGGGCGGGCGGCAGCTGTGGCGGC
>VZSE01011604.1:1772022-1877712 GCA_013398275.1 Promerops cafer
GCGCGGCCGTCGCCCGCTCCGCGCCCGCGCCCGCGCCCGCCCCAGCGGTGCCGGTGCTTGGGACGGCGGCGGGCGAGCGGCGGTCCCGGGGGCGGAGGGACATTTACCTGCTGAGGTACCTGTTACCGGGGAGCCCCGCCGGCTGCGCACAGCTGGAACCACGGGAGAGGGGCCGGGCTCCGCGCCGCCCCACGGACCCTCCCGCGGCCGGGCTCATGCGGTGCCGGGACTCCGGTGTCCCCGCACGGCAGGCAGCTACCAGGCACAGCGATACGGCCGAGAGTCACAGGCCGTCAGCTCTAGACATTCACCTCCAGAGCTAAGGAGTCAGATCATCCTTACTTTACTTCAACCTAGTCTTTCGCATCCCGTGCAAAACGCGTCCCGCGCTTTTTTTGCACTTGAATTTAACCGCCGGACCAGAACTTAAGTAACTTACTTAAAATCGGTGGCAGAGACAGTTGCTGAAATCCAGACCTTACTCTTCAGTCCGGAGGGCACGGCAAACCTGATGGAAATTACTCATGCTTAAGAATTAAGCACATTTACACTCTGTGGAGGATGAGGATCTCATTTTTTGCTGTGCTTCAGTTCCTTATCCTCAAGATGTGGATAACAAATACTTCCTTTCTCGCATCCTACCTTTATCTTTGCTCTCATATGACAAAAATTTAGGCATAACTTTATTCATGTGTATAATCTCATGGACTTAAACTGGAAATAATAAAAAAAGTTAACCATGTAGGCATTGGAAAGATCAGGAGCTTAGAATGCAAGCTCTTTGAAACAGAAACTGTTTACTACTTCCTAAAAGTTTGTACTGTAGAACAAAATTAGGTCTCTGAGGGTAAGTTGGGCTTTTTTTTAGAACAGAAATGGTAAGACTGTACCCGGGGATTTATTTCAGGCACTCCTTCCCTCAGAGAAGCTCTGCAGATGTGACTGCTTTGTGCTTCACAAACTGGGATAGTATCTGGGTATGTGTGAGATGAGCCAGGTAGACTTGGTGCTTCTCAATTTTTAGATTTTTTACACTGCATCTTTAAAGAGATGCAGAACCCTTGTTTTATTGTAACTTATAAGAAGACTATGGATCTGATAGGGTTGAAACTCAGAGGCAAATTCTCCTCATGTTTATTCCAAAAGGACCCCATGTCTCCCAGCAGGTTTGCACACAGGGAATCAAGAGCATTTGATGAGTAGAACACCTGGCACTCCCAGGTAGTAAAAAGAAAGAAAGCTTTATAAAAGATCCACAAAAAGGTGCCACCATGTGCCTTGCAGTTAGTACTTTTCTCCAGCAAATCACAAAGAGTTCATCCTCAGCAGGACTGGGAATACAGGCAGGAAGAGCTTCACCAGGCACCTTCAAAAGGAGAAGCTGGGTAGATCAAGGGAACTTAGCAACTTTCCACAGATATGTACATTTGGATATTTCAAAGTAAAACTACTGACATTCTACTGGGGAATGGCTCTTTCAGGAGCTGTTTGCTGCTCTCCTGTGCTCCAGCTGCCACAGGGTCCTTGTGCTCCTGCACACCATGGGGGAACTGATTTGGCTTATATTTTTAAAGGCAAATTTTACACTGCACAAGCCACGTCCCATTAAATACCTGACAAACTTTTAATGTCAAAATTGTGTTGCTAGACATGTCTGAGCTGAGCCTGTTAAAGTCAAACCTTGTGAGATGTGATTTTCGGTAATTCACTGTGTTTAGGTTTGTTAACAGTTCGTAGGAGCTCTCTATACTTACTAAATGTTGCGAAAAATCATTTTACCTCTGACACCCTGGAGAGTGACCAGCAGCACTGAGCTCACTGGTGCCAGGCTGCTCTCAGGTACAGCAAGTTCCTTTTCTGGGAGAGCAGCAGTGGCCAGTGTGAAGAGACTTTCACTGTCCCAGTGATGTCCCCCAAGCTCAGAGCTGCTTCAAACAGATCTGTTAAGGGATAGTTGCAGATACACACTCAGGCACTTGCCTGAGGAGTCAGATTATACAATCCTTCTCTTGCAGTATTTCCAGTGATATTACTGGGATTTTTGGATGAGCCAAAGTGGGCTGTAAAGGGAGAGCAATGTAGAGCAAAGGAAAAAAAAAAAAAAAAAAAGAGTGGCCTTAGAGTCGTCTAATTCACTGCCAGCTAAATCTTATGGCACATGAAATGTGCCAAAGAGGCTTTTCCTTTGCTAGATTTATTGTGGGAAGCATCTAACAAGACTGTACAATGAATGGTTTATTTCAGATTTATTTTTAAATACAAATAGTAATTTGTATTGCAGGCGGTACTATGTTTCTACTGCTGTGTATTACCACTTCCCATTTATTGCTTTCCTGCAGCAGTCTTATCAACCTGAATCCTCAAAATGGACAGCATGCCATGTTCATGCTGCTTCAGTCCATTACCAGGCAGGTGCTGATGATTAAATATAAAAGTACAACAGGAAAGATTTGCAAATTGAGAATCAATAAAAAAATGTTAAGCACAGAGAATGCATATTAGGTGCAACAGCTGGAGTGTGCCAGGCAGGTGTTTCTCTTGGCTTTCTGTCACAAATTTTTTATTTCAGTTCTAATTATTCAAAGGGTTTGCTTGTGGGACCCTGAATTGGTTGGGTGAGAAGTTCTCATTCAGTTTCGAATAAAGAAGTTCTGATCAAGATGAGGATGGTGAAGATTTATCAGAAGCATAGTGAATTTTCAGAGGTACAAAAGGGTAATGGATGTTGTATTCTACAGCCAGAAATCTCCCATGAACCATGCTTTCTACTATAATGCTGAGTGTGACCAGCTCATTTCACAGTCCTTATCATAGCTAGTTCCCTCACCCTGAGAAATCCCCCACTGGACTATTTTCCTCTCAGATGGCTCTTCATACTTTGGAGTGCCAGAAATGCTTAAAAAATACCATAGACCTCACACTGAACAGTTGATTGGCAGATATTTGAATATTACATAAGAAATACAGATCACTGTTCCAATTGCACATGATGTCCAACGTGTAATAGAATTTTGTTTAGAATCTTTGATCCATTAAACTGTAGTCTCAGATATTTAGCTTTAGAAAAGAACTCTGTCACTTCTCAGCAAAGCTCTAATGCCTTCACCTCAAAAGCATCTCAAAATTCCACATATTCCTCTCCTTACATTACAGTAAATACCACCTGTGCTATGGACATATAAATAGAAAACATCCCCACCAAGATCTTCTTTCTTTCTCATCAATCTGTTAATGTAATTTTCCTCTCTGCATTGCTGTACTGACTCCTCAGGCAGTGTTGCAACATACTTACTCACCTTCTCCCAATTTACGCTGGCTTCCCACTGTCCTTTACTTGATCTCTCCCATAATTCAAGTATCTCATTTATGTAGAAGCATTTCAGGCTTTTTTCCCACATAACTTCTTTCACCAGCTGACCTCCCTGAACTCAACTCCAAGTCCTTTTCTCTCTCCAGGCTGTCTATTTTCCACTAATTTCTACCATACTACTGTTTAGTCACCTGTGTAAGATTCTAAAGCCCCCCTCATATGGTTTTCTGTATCTCAGCCTCTCCACTCTTTGTGAGCTGCTTACTGAGAGGCCAGAGAATCTCTTAGTGCCTTATAGACACTAACACAAACATGAGATAAATAATTGGTGTAATAATGCAAGGAAACATGGATGACATGATCAGCTATGTGAGATTTTAGCCTGTGTATGTAGGTGAAAGAAGAGAATAACAGTTTGTCATCCATGGTTTTGTTAACTTCTTTCCTTTTTAGTAATAGTTTATGGGAAGAGAGGGGGGTTTGTCTGTGGATTTTTTGTTTGTTTTCTTGTTTTTTTTTTAATGTAGAAGAATGTTTTGCAATAAGGAAATGTAATAGGCTGAATATGATTACAGACACTTCTGGCATCAAGGAGAGGTGCATATTGTATGACTGTTGACTGACTGATGTGTAACCATGAAGTTGAATCACAGTCGTTCTTCAGCCAGGAGAATCTCAAATTTTCATGTATTTACAATTACAGTGGAATCAAACACTCTGGTTATGGGTGTGCATATGCACAGACCCACGTACACATGCACAAAATACTTGGGAAGGGGCATACCAGAGACATCATCACACACATTTTGTCATATCACGGTTTGAAAAGCATCCCTTCTAAAACTTCCTGCTCATAGCCGCATCTGGAACAAAGCTAAGAACAAACTCAGGAGGTCTCATCCACATGCAACTTATCTCCTTATTTTGCTGGTTGATCTCTGGCATTTTCACTCAGATGGCTTTGGTAACCTGAAGAATCTGTTGAAAGAACTGTTGGCCTTTGGTCCTACCTACAGGACAAGTATGATGGAGATAGGAACCAGCCACACCAGGACTCCATTTCATAGGATAGACACACTCTATTTATTGCTGTTTGTCTTTAGGCAGTGCACAGAGTTGCTAGGTAATAGGTGTCACTTTATCACAAGCTGTTGTCTTCTCAGACAATATGAATTGCCCAGTCTGTTGAGCAAGATGGGGCACTCTTGACCACAGGCTAATCAATTTTGTCAGGGACTTGGTTACATACAGTGATAGCTTGGTGTCAGGGGAGGAGGGCAGGACACAATTTCCTTCTACAATAGCAAAGTTGTGACTACAGAAGACTAAGACACTGCTGTCATCAACAGCACCCTCAGCTAGGATAAAACTAGACTTGCAGGAACCACACTTCTTGCTTCAAAGACTACCCAGCAATGACTCTGCATATAAAAGCATGGCATGTAGGATTTAGTCTAATGTAACTGAAACCAAAATTCAGTCTCTCTGTTTTGAAATATCTCCTATGGCCTACGGAAAAAAATTTGCTGCTTCAGCTATTTTAAATGAAAAGTTTAGTTCATGCTTCTTTTTTTGCAACTAGCCTTGCATAGAACATACATAAAATTCAACTTCCATTTACACCCGGAGACAGCTACTAAAGTCCAGTAATTACTCTAGATTTCTAATAAAACTAAGAACAGAAATGCTTTGTTCAGAACTACAAATGCAAAATTATTTTATATTTCTTTTTCTTAAAATGCCTCAGAACAGGACCTCAGTAATTAATGTAGTAGTACATATCTAGTAGTACATATCTAGTACTACGTTTCTAGTATGTATCTGCAAGGTTTCCAGAACTCTTTGATCAGATGTGAGGAAAAACATGCAGAGTCCAACACAGACAGACAATGTGCAAGAAAGACAATGAATGGACTAGAATACCTCTCCTATGAAGGAAGGCTGGGAGAGCTGGGACTGTCCAGCCTCAGGAATCTTCATTTCTAAATATATTATGGGAGAAAAGGGAGAAGAAGCAGCCAGGTTCTCCTCAATGGTTCTCACTGAAAGGACAAGAGACAACAGGTGAAGGAAATTTCACCTGAACAAAAAGAAGTACTTTTTGTTTTTACTCTGAGTGTGTTCAAACATTTGAACACGTTTACCAGAGAGGTTGTGAAGTCCCCATCTGTACAGATATTCAAAACCCAGCTGGACTCGCTCCTGGGCAACCTGCTCTGGCTGACCCTTCTTCAGCAATGGGGTTGGGTGAGATGATCTAAAGAGCCTGTGATAAGAAAAAGGCAATCATCTGTTTTTCAGAGATCATTAAATATATGTACAAATTTAAAAAGAAAAGTGTTCTCTCCTGTTAATTGTTCTGTTACTGATCCCCTCCAAACTTGTACAGTTAAGGCTGTACTTCGGTTTAAATTTGTCAACTAACTATCTTCTCAGAAAAGTGTGGTAAAAAGTATTCTATACAAAAGGGACTGACTTAAGAGGGTTTGTCACACACTTCCTTTGGCCATCCATTGCATCTGAGGATCAAAGTATTTGGTTTGTGCCTTTTTTGCAGTTTTTTGGTAGTTTGTTTGGTTTTTTTTAACATATATTACATGGAGGTTCTAGAGCTGTCTGTTTACAAGGTGAAGATCACAGTGTTTACCACTTATATACCCAGGCAGAGATGAAGATGCTCCTGACCGTAGTCAGATACTGGATCTACTCCAAGAACAGCATTGTTAATCAGGCATTTCCCCACTAACAGAGTTGTGTAAGGGCTGACTAATGTTTCTCTTGAGGGACTACTGCCAAAATTAATCCTACATGAGAAAGTAGCTGGAAGGAGGAAAAAGATATAAGTCCATTTTTGCATGGCCTTAATCTTGGCTTAATAAGGAAGTCATCAGAAATTTAGAATGGTAGTTGGTTGGCAAATGGACACTTCATCTTCTTTCTCAAGTACTCTTATGATTACCCCCTAAAAATTCATATGGACATATAAAAAAGCTTAAAAGTAGGTATCTGGTGGATTTTCTGGCAAAGGTAAAATGATACAACTCTGCTGTAATTTCAGTGCTCTCTACTAAGAAGCAGAAAGCAATGCAGAGTTGTGTTAATGAACTGAGGTACTGATAATAGAGATTTGCTTTTTCATTTTATTTTAAATCCATCTCTTAAAGTCTCTTGTCTATTTTTTCAAGTCACAAATCTCTCATGAAGTCAGATTAGAAAGATTCAGAAGTATGTTACTCAATTTTCAGAAAAAGTAAACTATTAACAGCACTACTAATGTTTGAAGGATTGATTCAACCTCACTGCTCACAAAATCTTCAGTAAAAAATCCTAATTTTTTAAGTTAATTTACTACTGATACATATTTAGTGAAGATCTCTGAACAATTGCATTGCCTGCTGTTTCAACATTCAATTGTTTTATTTGATTATGTGAATCATATATGGTTGTTTCTGAACTGTCCAAAAATGGCAAGAATATTCACTATTTAGTGAATTTCGTATTCATTAAGTGACAGATTTGCTTTTCCTGAACATTTGTATTAATAAAATTCAATTCAGCTTTATAAGAAGTACACTCATTTGGCCCTAGAAAAAAAACACTGGGGTCTGTGATATCTGCCATCTTCTACAGGCCCCACCTTGCTCAGGAGACTGCTCCTGTGCATAGTTAGTGATGAATTATGACTTCTGATACTTGCTGTACTTATGTGAAATATCTTGAGCCTGGAGAAACAAACTCATCTTAAGTAAGCTTATCTTCATGCCTTCCTATTCCAATGTATTTCAATATAGCTGAGAGTGTACATCTCTCTGGATTATTTTATTTATAGTTAGTGGTGGCAGGCATGTGGTCAGAGTGCCATTGTGGTACGAGTACCATTGTGATCTCTATCACTTGTTCAAAACATTTTTTATTTAACAGTGGTTAAGAGTTTCTGTTGAGGAATCCAAGAGGGAGTTGTCTTCTATTACTAACAGAGACAAAGCAAGCTCTGGAGATCACTGCTGCATTCCAAGCAAGAGGTTTGGATAGTATTCGCTGTGCACTTTTAAGTGAACCATTTAGTCTCTTTGTACCACAGTTCCTTGAAGAAAATGGCAATGATAACAATTCTTTATTTCACAAGGGTATTCAGAGAACACCATAAACATTTTGAGAATTTCAGAAAGTGTGGTAAAGGAATCCATTACAAGGGCATGTCTGCAGGGCAGGCTGAACCTTCTCTGCCTTCACATTGAGCTGGCCAGATGACAAGTCAGCTGTGAGCTTGTGATGGATTAACATTGGCTGGTTGCCAGGTGCCCACCAAGCCAGTTCCTTACTCCCCTTCCTCAGCAGGACAGGGGGAGAAAATACCATGAAAAAGGTCATGGGTCAAGGTAAGGACCCAGAGTTCACTCACTGACTACCATGATGGGGAAACAGACTCAGCTTGGGGAAATGAATTTATTTTATAGCCAATTAACAACAGAGAAGAATAGGAAAAATAAAAATTTTAAAAAACCCAAACAAACAAAAGAAAAAAAACCCTGAAATCTACCTCCTTCCATCCCTTTCTTCCGAGGCTCAGCTTGACTCCTGATGCTTCTGTGTCCTCTCCCCCTGAGTGGTGCAGAAGGTATAGGAATGAGGTTTGTGGTCAGTTCATAACACTTCATTTTTGCTGCTCCTTTTTCATCACACTGTTCCCCTGCTCCAGTGAGGAGTCCCTCCCATGGGAGGGACTTAATGTACTGCTCCAACATGGATCCTTCTCATTGGTTGCAGTGTTTGAGGAGTGGATTACACCAGGTTCGGTACCCCGTGGGGTCACAACTCCTGCCAGAAAACCTGCTCCAATGTGTGCTCCTCTCCCTGGACTGCATTTCATATCCTGCCAGGAGCTTGCTTCAGCATGAGCTCTCCATGAGACGCAAGTTCTTTTGTGGCACATCCACCTGCTGTGGCATAGGGTCCTCCATGATCTTCAGGGTGGATATCTGCTCCACTGAGATTCTCCATGGGCTTCAAGGCACAACCTGCTTTGCCATGGTCTTCTCCCTGGGCTTTTGGGGAACCTCTGCTCCAGCACCTTGTGGTGCTTCTTCATTCATTCTTCTTCATTCTTCACTGGTCTTGGTATTGCTCCTTCTCTCACATTTGCTCACAACTGAAGCACAGCTTTCTTGGATACATTTTTCCAGAGCTGTCACCAGCACTGCTGATGGCCTTGGCTGGCTGGAACTGGATCTTTCTGACAAGGGGCAGCAGTGTACAGAAGGCACGCTTGCAGCTTCCCCTCCCTACCAAAGCTGTGCCGTGTAAACTCTGATGGCAGCTTGAAGATAGCACCACAGCTGGCTGACTCCCAGTGTGCAGCTGCTTACTCCAGTGGATGCACAGCAAAGGTGGGGAACATTGTATCTCTTCCCTTCATCCAGGCGCAGGGATGCCTGTTTGGCACATAAGCAGTATTTTACACCTGAGCTTCTAAAAAGCTGTACTTCAGATTATTTTTGATATTTGCATTACCTGAATGCAAACATGAAATGCAGATGCCATTCAGGGTCTAGGAGTCCATCATGTGTGTGGCAGTGTGCAAACAGTTCATGACCTATATTTAGTCAGACAACAGATAACCAACAGCTACACACAGCTCAGGGAACTTAAGGAAGAGATGAGATCCTATCAAGCAAATAAACAGGCCAGGGACTGAAGTGCAGCCTCACTGTAGTTGCTATCAGGTTTTGTATTATTTGTATCGTTTCTCTTATCCCACAGATAAAAACAGGTTCAAAGGCAAAAATGAATTAGCTGGGGTAGAACATACAGATATATCCTTCCCAGCCCTGCAAGAAGAAAAGGATTATTTGAAAAGAGAACAAGTAGGCTGGGGAGAGTGGTCAGGGACACAAGACCCTTCCAGCAGAAGTACAGTAAATACTAGATTAAACTGAAGATGGAGAGCCTGGAGTGGATAAAAACTCCCCAAACAATGTGCTAAGGCAATGATGTTCCCAGCATTTTGAATGCACATGAACAGGAGAGGACAGGTTTGTCTCTGACAAGGGTGAGACACAAGGTGATGAGAATTTAGACATGAATTTCAGCTACAGGCAGGTTTAGGAAGGACCTCACCTGGGCAAAGCCATGCCGAAATGATCCACAGCTTTCAAGCCTATTCCTTAGATGAGGATATAATAAAGGCTTATTGAAGGGAGGGTCACCTTATTTATTTGGGTCTGAAGCAACATGTATTACACATTGTTATTATGATGTTGATCCTGTTGAGAATACATACTAAGAGTGTAACTGCCACAACAGCTCTTTGTCCTATTCCTACCCCTTCCCTGGGTGTGTCCTTTATAGAGCACCTCAAGAGACTCAAGACAGAGATGGGTGATATTAGGGTGAAATTAACCATAAAGGAAACATTTAAATAAAAATGATTAACCCAATGTTAGAGCTATTATGGGACAGAAAAGAAATGTCAGAGAAAAAAAATGTGTACCATGACTGCCCCATTACACTATAATTAGTTTATCTTTGTATAATTTATGCTTAGCTCTATGTCAATGAATTCCAGACAGAAGAAGCCCCTGGCCTGCAGCAAGGCTGAAAGAGAGAGGAGCCCTGGACAGCAAAGAATTTTCAAAAGTATTCTGTGAACTCAGATGTGTCCCATCCTTGGAAATTAAAAGGAAACAGCTCCTTTTTGTACAAGCTAATTGATCAATGTACAAGCTAATCAAAGTAATTACAAGCTAGGCACCTAAATTCCTTCAAACATCTATGCTTAGATTTCCAATTTTACCTTAGTACAGGTAAATACTTTTAGGAGGAATTTGGAATATTTCTCACTGCTTATATTATATAATCAGTCTAGCATCTCTTGATAGGCATCAGCTGAGTTTAATGAAAAGAATTATTTCTCTCAAGGGAGGTGAACAATTATTCTTTTTTCTGGTTCTCTAACTCCTTCTTCCCTTTAGAGACTAATATTTGACTAGAAAAATAATCATTAAGAGAGTTTATACTGTTAGATGGAGATCTAGCCCAGTTACCTGACTTAATGACACAAACATCCAGTAATATGTATATATTGATGCCTTGAAGTGAATACCAGGATGTTTTGTCCTGCAAGGTAAATATTGATCAACATGTACAGTGTATTTTTCCTTTGGATCAATATGCCTGTTTCTTCTTAAATCAATAAGTACTTATTCTTACATAGAGGAAAAGTTTGTCTCATAATTGGATAAAATTGGGTATATAGCAAATGAGAACATTTTTCTTGCTTAGCTCCAACAGTTGTAGGGCTCAGGGTTCTAAAAAAAAAAAAGCCAGACTGAACATGTAAAATGCTGCATATGAGGTTCAAAAAATACTATCACTCACATCTGCTGAGCCAGTATAATACACATCCACATATATGACCCAGTTTCTTAGTCAGAGAACAATGGTGCTTACTGAACTCAGCTGAAGCAGTCAATATTCCACATTAATTTCTCTGCTTTTTTTATTTTTAACTCCTTGGAGTATTTCCCTGTGTGTATGTTTAAACAACAGCTACATTTTCCCAGGGAATCTTGGGACATCTTTTGTGATTTTCAAGCTCTGCGTCCTAACTGTTGCTTGCAATTCATAGTTGCAATGGATAGCCTGACTTTGAAATAAGAAAGATGATAATTTGACCATTACTTCAAAACCACAGCATTTTCAGAATCTTCTGATTCATATTTTTTCCTCTATTTTAGAAATACTTGTAGAAATCATTTACTATGAAAGCTTTAGTTGACTTTGTTTTTCTTGGGGTTGCCACTACAGCTCAATATTAATTAAAAAAAAATAAAAACCAAGAATAAAATCAAGACTCTCTACTCCCAAACATAACTAGATTCCATACTTCAGTAAGGCAAAACGACAAACTAGTCAGCTATGAAACTGCTAGTTTGGTCTACTGTAAGTGAGATGTTTTCTTGTAGATTTCAGACTGAAAATGATAATATTTCAAGGAAAAATTCATCAGGAAACAAAGATAAGGATGCTATTTAAATATACAAAACTGAACAAATTAACCCACTTTATGGGTATTCTCTAAGTGTCTTTCCTTCCATGAAGAATTCAGAACACAAAGAAATATCAGAAGCATTGTCATATTTAAAAATTTCAGAATAGAAATGCTTTACAAAAAACAACTAACTTTAGATTATTAACTACATTAAGGCAAAGCCAAAAAAAAAATCATGAACATGTACAGCTTTTATGAATAAATGCATAATGAAATTATGTAATAAAATGCTACTTGCACCATCTAAAGAACTGTAGTTAGGGTTCTCATTTCTCTCCTCCTGCAGAAGAAGTTTAGCAAAGTCAAAACCTATCTGCTGAGTTTGGCTTTTGAGGAGGAACCTCTATTTTCACTCTCCAGTATTGCCCAGTGAAAACATCTTCCAGTTCATCAGACACATTCATACCACTATGTATTGACACCTGTATCCCTCAAGTTGAGATCTCAATGTATTTTAAGTAGTTTTAATTGACTGCTCTGTGGCAAATTAGGGCACGGGTGTTAGGACTAGTTTGCCACAAGGTTGCTACTTTGGCCAGGATGGAATTTTCAGACTGCTTAGAGGAAGGCCAGTATACGGTGGCAAGGGCTTTCAAAATTCAGTTAGAACATTTGGAGAGAAATAGTCTCCAAAAATACTTTTTCCCGGGAATTGCTAAGTATAATGCACACCTTCCAGCACTTTCCAACCCATTTTATAGACTGGATTTCTGAGCTCTGTGGGAGACTACTCAGAGCTAAGCAATCTACACACCCAGTCTCCCACTGACAAGGGAGATGGAGATTGAGTGGGGGGAAAGTTGGCTGCTGCTGATGCAGTGTAGGAAGAGGCACCTATCCAGCAGCCCCTAGTGTGAGTGGAAGAGGCATACATTTGGCAGCCCCAAAGGTAAATCCAAAACACTGAGGGAATTGTGCTTTCTTTACTTATTCTGAGGCAATTGTAGCACTTGGTGACCACTGTGTACAGCAGTTTGACCAAAGTACTGCAAGCTGTGTGTGCACAGAAATGCTTCTATTGCATCCTTATATTAGTAATTAAATATCAGATGGCTTTAATTTTATTTCACTGTGTTACTTCTGTTCACAATTTGCAAAGGTGGAACAATTGCAAATTGGCTTGATGTGACCTCTACACTCCCAACAGACCACTTTTCTTCCTTCATGTCCTGCAACTTCCCTTCACCACTCCCACAGGCACAGGAATTTTGCAATTATTTTCCTCTAATTCTTCCAGTTTCCCCAGTAACTCTGTCCACCAAATCTTCCCTCAATCTCCCTCACACCCATTCTTACTCCCTTCATTACTTGTGCTAATCCATCTCCCCTGTTCCCATGCCAATTCTACAGCAGGCTCTCCCATCCTTTACTTCCCCTGCCTGGCTAGTTACCTCCTACATTTCCCCTTTGTATCTGAACACACTGAGTGTACTGTCTGCAAGCACTGATAAGATTTCCTGTATTCCATTTCCACCCTAAGAGTGTGTAATCTAGTTTCTGCACCTTTTACTCCACTGAAATTGGGAACAGCTGAACTTGCTCAGATCAGAGGACCATCTAACCCAATATTCTGTCTTACACAGTAGCCAAGCCAGATGCCTGTGAAGTATAATCAGTATGGGCAAGGACACAGAGATATTCTTCTCAGCACCCCCAGCTGCTCTGGTCAAAATCTCTAATGACCACTTTACAGCCAATTTAACAGCCAGAACTTGTTATTCTTTTCCTTCTTGCCCTGTTTGCATTCTTTAACATTATCTCCATTTGTTTTGATGGCTTCAAAAGCAGTGCTGACTTTAGGTTCTCCTCCTAGTTTCATTATGATCTTTGGAAGATCCTCTTGTTCTTTAACTTTTTTTTTGGGCAGACTTCTGGGATCTGTCCTAGACCTCTTCATCCTACACTCCTCCTCCAAAATAAGAGGATGTAAAGGGCTTTTCCAATTAAAGTTTTAGCTAGCAATTCCATACTGACAGACTGTCTGGTTTCTGTAATTTTCTGTTCAAACTGAAAATTCAGCCTTCTCTAACATGCCTTTGAAAATATTTCTCTAAACCTAAGTTCAACAGTGCCAAACCAGATGTCTCTTTTCTCCCTTGGGTTCTGACCACTAGTTCCTTCTGAATAATAGTATGCAAAATCAGCATCCTGCCTCTTTTCTCACATTGTCACCCAAAACCCCCACCCTGAACTCAGAACTCTATCATGTTTTTCACATTCAGACTATTTCAAACACTTGAAAACTATTTTTATACATCCAACAGTTGTTAACAGCTAACTCTGGGTTCTCATCTCCTTGTATCTTGTTTACTGCAATATTCTTTCTCATAAATTATTTTTCATCATGACAAGCTCCATTCATCATCATTCAGAATATGGATAGAGGGTTCATTATGTTTGCCTGCCCCTTTAACCAAATGGAATCTTTTCCTAGATACCTTCATCCACAATTCATTCCATTACTTAAAAAAAAAATGAATCTGATGGTTTTTTTGAGTCTTTTCTGACCAATAATTTTTATTGCCTATCAAAATGTAAGCTCTGATATTTAATGTACCTTTGCAACTTGCCTCCACCACTGAGCAATTTCTTTTTTAAACAAGAATCTTTGCTCTCACCCATGTTGCTCCTCACTGGGAACAGCTCCTGATCTACCATTTCCTTTGTTGTTTTGAAGTTTTCATTCTCTGGCCTTGAGGAAACCAGAATTAAGGTTTCTTAAAGTTAAAAACAACAGCCCGTTTTTAATAGGCATAGAAAGACTGACATTTATACTTGTAATATAGTGGGAAAGGCTTCATGTGGACTACAAGATGGTTGTTTGAAGAATAAACTGGAAGTTATATCCCATCATAAGAAATCAGTGAATAGGAATACTTCCAACACCAGTGTAACCTTACTTCTCTTTGTAACATATCAATTATTTCCAACACTTATAGAGTCAGCATTTTAAAAGCCCTCAATACAGGACAGTGATGATAAATGCATCAACAACAAAAAAATCTTGGTTTTGCATTTTTTTTTCTTGTAATATGTAGATTACCTTCCCAAGAAAGTGAAATACTAAACATTTTATACTAGTATGAAACCAAATTATATGAAGTCCCTTTTTTTTTTTCTTCAGTTGGTGAGGGTGCTACTTAGTAGTCAGAAGGAGGATAAAGGTCAAGACAATCAAGAAAAACATGAATGATGGGGAACACTGCTTAGGACAGAAGATGAAGCCCCCAGATCCTTGTCCCACCACTGCAAGAATCACTTCAGTAGGATGAGAGAAGCCAATGCTATCTTGATTAACTGAGTGTGTAGAGTTTTGAGGGGGTTGCTTTTCTTGGAGCACAAACAAAACACAAGATAGAGGAAATCATATCATTACCAGCATGAGCCTGTGGTTTGGAAAGATGAGCGGTTGGCTTCTGGCAGCTGCAAGGAATGATGGGGACTCAGATAGTGCCAGCCTGTCACATTCTCCATATGCTTTTTTGCAACACTTCCCTCCTGCCCCTACCCCCTTTTTTTTTTTAAATGCAGTAAGCATGCTGTCCAAGAAAAATGAATTACATAGGTATCCCCTCACTCAGCTATCAAATCCTTCTCTCCAATCTACTAAATAAAGAGAGGGGCTTTTGCTTTCATGAAAAAAAAAAAAGGTAAAATCATTTTCATGCAAGCCCATACTAGAGAATCAGGAAGGTATTCATTTTATTTTGTGTATCTAGACAGTGATTTTAATGTTATGCAAATGGAGCAGGCAATTCCTAATCTATCCTGAAATGTATGTGTCAGAGCTCTTGTGTAGTGCAGGTTACTGATGATAAAAACAAGACGTGTTTTTATACAAGGAAGGCGCATGATTACCAGCTTTAGAATTTTTTCTTTCATTACAAATTTAAAATAGGACAAGCCAGTGCAATGGAAACTGAGGGGTACCACCACAGAAAAAGCTAGCGTCTTTTCAGAGTCAAGTTTGACAAGCATTGTTTGCCTCACTCCTTGAAACCAAAACAGCTAGACATAGTAGCAGTCTCTTAAACTTTAAAACTCTTTAAGGAAAAAAGCTTCTATTAATCCTTAGTGCACCAGTGTTCCTCATTTTTCTTTCTTTTTTTTCATGCAAAAAGGAAACTTATCTTGTCTAAAGAATGTCTCCAAACACTCAGTTGAGTTGAGGTTGTCATGATAAGGCAATCTTCACATCAGGTGGCTTTTACAGAGAGGAAGAAGAAGCTCAGACACAGGCAGGGTCCAAGCCTCAGACCCAACTGTCAAAGAAGTTGATGCACAATAGGTCTTAAACTGGCATTTATGTTGCTGTTATATGCTTAGATAACTTAGTCGAACAATCCAGACTCAAATCAAGACTCTTCTCCAACCTCAATCTGGCAGCCTCTCAGTTTACGTTTCCCCAATGAAGTCAGCACCCTGTTTTTTTCCCCAAGCCAGCAATTAAAGACCATGTACACACTGCGCATCCACAGAGATATCCCTCCTCTTCCTGAGCAAACTCAGATTTACCTGTGCACCCTGCTGGTTGAATCCCTACATCTCCTGTGCACTCCTGTGGGAGCAGGAAAAGCACTCGGCTACAGGACCTGGCTTCAAGCGTCTTCCTCACTTGACTAAAGCTGTTAGGATTTAATAGGCAAGACAGAGACAGCATTACCCCAAATGGCCAATACACCAGCAGCTCAATCAAATGACCAGGTTCACTTACTACAAATACAGGTTCTTCTCCATAGGCAGATGGGAAACTTAAACCTCGGTCTTCTAGAGCTGTAAGAGGGACGATCAGATAAAAATCTGTGTGGGGAGTGCAGGAAGCAGGGTGAGAGGAGGAGCTTTTGCTGTGTTTTATCAGGAAAGAAAAGCAGACATTGTAGGTAAAACCAAACTATCAAAGTTGATTTCAGGGCTGTGACTATCAAATACCAGATTGCGTTTCCCAGCTGAAATGGGTGAAGAAAAGGACCACGAGACAGCCATGAGCAGAGCTGAGTTGTTTCCTTCATCATGCAATGACCTTGGTGGACTGGTTTTTCAGAAGTTTAGCAACACTGCCCAGAACTGTCTGTGGCTTTTGCACTCAAGTGACACTACAGTTCCCCCCTAAAACTAAGGTTGATTAACCTCTAAGTCAATTTAGAAAGCTTCCAAAGGGGTCTAACAATATCAGAGACAATATGATGGTGTTTTTATTACTCCTGGGAGTTAGGCAGCACATCACAGAGACAATAATATTTGCCTTAAATGGCAGCAGTCTAGGGAACTTCTCAAATTGTAATTTTTAATTCAACACTGGAACATCTTTGTGTTGGAGAGAATATCCAAAAAGGCCAAAGTAGCCCCAGGATCCAGATGCAGATCTCAAATCTCATTTCTAACCACATGAAAATTATGCATTCAATTCCACCCTGCTTTGTCATGAGATGAACTGTGAGAAAATACACAGAAATATCAATATAGACAAGGTTTCACTTGGAAGCAATGCCAGTCGAAGGATTATCCTCTTGTAAGAATCAAAGGTAATATTATGGTGTACAGAGCTTCTACTACATGGTACAATATATAACTATAAGCAGAGAAGATTTGAGCAAAGTCATAAGGGATGATGAGACTGACCACCAAAGACTGACTAGAATCCAAACCAAGAAAAAACAGAGAAGAAACAAGCTGCAGGAATAAGGATCTGGAGCACAAAAACAAGGAAAACACCTCAGTTTTTGTAAATTGCTTCATGTATCCTATATGCAGACAAGCCATCAGTTGGGTCTGCAGACCAGTCCTCAGTCAAATCCTGTTGGTTCTTTTCTTTTCCCCCACCCTTTTTCCTGTGAGTGAATGGAAATTATAACTTCAGAACAGATTCTGTTTCTCATTTAAGTCATCTTGAACCCTTAGTTTGCTTCAATTTTCCTTCAAAACTAGTTTTAAACTGGATTTATACATCCAGTGTTTACTGAGAAATGGTAAGTACCATATAGTAGAGTAATTCCAAAGAAAAGATTTTCATTAAAATCAGGGAACACGTCTTCCCTTATACAGGGGTACCTCATATTGACTGAAGTTTCCTGGTAAAAATGCACTGACTTTTGAAAGGCTAGTATTCCAGATACCTCTAGGACATAAGGTTCACCATCCTAAAAATGACAGAGAAAACTTTAATGTAAGCCCATATTTGAAAATGAGTCTCATTAGACAATTTGTATTGCTATGTATGATGGCCAGGTTTAACTTCAAACCTGTACAGAAAAGTTAGAGATGAAATAGGAAATCTGGAAAATATGTATTTACAGAGTAAGACTGAAAATGTTGGTGAGCAGAAATCTACAAAGGCCCACTAAAATCAGCTGGCACTGGGCAAGGAATCTGTAGATGCCGTGTTATTACCAGAATGTATACTTCATTAACCCAATACATTTACCAAAACTAAGTGCACCACATGGCCAAATACGGCTTTACTTGCACAAACACAGGGTCTTTGATCTACTCATGCTCTGTGTAAGTGAAAAGACAGCCATCTCTCTTTTTGACAAGAGCGAGGGTTTCAGTCTCAGGACAAAATAAGAAACTGTGCTAATATGTCTATATAAACAAGGAGGCATCCTGATTATGCTGATCCTACTTTGCAAAATAGGAGCAGAGGAAAAACCAAACAACCGCCTCCACCTCTGAAGTCTAGATTTTATTGTAGAGACAAAAGAAAGACCTTTTCGTTTCCTCCGAGTGATCATGACTATTTTGAAATCAACACTTAAAATATTTACTCAACATTACATCAACATTCAGAATGTTTTGAACAAGTTTTTATGCATGGCCAAATAGTATGCAGACATTTGCAAAACTATTTGTCAACATTGCCTCTGAGGTGTGTTTTAATGAAAATATGAAATTTAAAAAAAATGTTTAAATGCAAGCTTTCCAGTGCAGTCAATAATAAATTTAGCTGAGCAAAAATATTAAATTTGAATTCAAATGAGCTGTAAATACACAGTACCTATCAGGAGTCTGTGAAAGTGATTTAGTAAAATAAGCAATATTCTACTGCAATATGTTAAAAAATAGCTGTTTGAGGGAAGCTAAGGCATCTGAAGCCTGTTATATGGGCTATATACCAGGGGAGGCTTTGTTTGCCTTGTGGAGTCAATGGAGTTATCAGAAATACAAGCATTTATCTAAGTAATTGCATAGGAGAAAACATTAAGAGCTTGGCACATGTTAAAAATGATTCTCAATTAAAATGTTATTTAATAAACAGGCCCATTTTATTACTCATGGATTAAAAAAAAATTAATAAGTGACTGCTAAACAAGTAATTATAAGGGTAATAAAGCTCTCCATTCTGATTAGGGAAAATATTCATTTCATGACCATCCAGTGATCCATTTTCTACCACAGCTGTCAAAAGAGGCAGTATGCAACCATTTAGAGACGGTATGATTGTTGCTGTGCTTATGTAATACTGCTATTACATTTTATATCACTAAAAATGCTTTCAAACTCATTCTTGGGGTAATTATAGATCAGCTTGCTAATACATTAACTGCTCTTGAGTCTTCCTTCCTAAGTCACAAATAAACAGATGCAATTTTTCTGCTGGGGCTGTGAAGCACAGCATGGATTTATAGCTTTCTGCCTCCCATCAGCATCGCTCAAAGCAGAGAGAACTCCGAGTCAGGCTGTGGGCAAAGTGCCTTAACTCCAGCCAATAAAGTCTTGGTAGAAGGGTCCAAAATTATGAGATGCTGAGCACCCACACTTCTTGCTGCTGGCTGATGTAACTTGTCATCCCTCCAGGCACCCCTAAAACTTCAACAGGCTGAGATAGGAAAAATTGGTGCAGGAAAAAAAATTACAGAACAGGTTCAATGCCTGGTAAATTAACAGATTTTCAACCTAGGCAGAGATCAGAGAGCTGGTAAATTATGTCCCTGCCCCTAGTTTAAGACCCTGTTTCCCTTTAATTTTTGCTGTTCAGGGAAACCTACACATGTAGTTACCTGCACATTTCTTCTTCTTAGCTCTTTCAGGCAAAGGAGACCTGGGTACAATGGGAAAATCCTTTTGAGGCTTGGACTTCTTCAGTTGTTGGGAAGACTAACTTCACTCACAAAAGGAATTCCTTCCCCAGCAATTTTTAAAATAGACAGTGAACAATCTGTCTTATCTGTGTACATTGGTGGGAAACAGGTAAGGCATGAAAATAGATTACCTCTCAAAAATAGATTTTTTTCTTTTTCCCCAAACAAAATAGATGGCCCACAGAAATGTGCTATCGATTATTCTCTCTGTTTCCCTTTCTTTTTCCAATAATTTAATTGTGCATTGTCATACAACACAGGTGAGCTCCATGGACCCTGAACATTGATACTATATTCCTAAAGAGGAATTGTCACTGTCCTTCTCCAAGACAGTGTCACAGAAACAAGATGTGTTGCAGTGGGAAGCTATTATTTCAGTGGGGATGGTACAGTAGTCCCCAAAAGCCCCTTGCCATCAGCAGAGTTCAGCTGGCAGCACATCAGGAGGCTCCTCACAGAGAAAGATGGTACTGTGGTGCTTGGTGTGATAAACAGCAAAGGGAACGATTATGCTTTGTGAGGCAGAAGCCCAGCTGGCTCTCTTCCTTGATATTCACATCTTTGCATGGCATCAGCCAGTGGATTAAGAGATAAAGGCTGAACATTTATTATCTCACTCATCAAAACCAGTGGTTTTTTAAATAGTCATGCACAAGGCTTCATTTCAGCTGAGAACCAAGAGACTAATGAGTGTTCCATACTTCTGGAAAAAGTTGAGTGAACCCTCAGAGTAAGAAAGGATAGTTGGGAAATCACTGTGGAATTTTCATTTGAAAACAAAGACTTAAAAGGACAGAGGTGCAAACAAAGAAAAAATTCTGGAAATAAATAATTTGTTGAAGGTTTAATCCTGCAGTTCTCAGCTCTAAACCATCTGGGCTAGTAGGAACAGGAAGGGAAAAAGGAAATAAAAAAGGAAGAAGGTGAAGTCCTAAAATGCTATGCCATCTATTTTTATTTGATATACAAATAATAACATCTATGTTTGGTTCAAAACTTGGATGCTGTGTAAGGAAAGTTTGTTTTTCAGCTGAATGTTAGAAAAGATTATTAGTCCTGCTGCCACACTTAAAATGGAGATGTCAAATGTGTACAATTTTTGTTGTGAACTACAAGAAAAAGGGAAGAAATTCTTAACTATAAAATGCAGGAGATGAATTCTCAGAATTTGCAACCTCTTAACCAATGTTCTGATTCCCAGTATTAGATAGTATTTAGGAAACAACTCTTAACATTATACACATATGAAGGATTTTTTTGTGTGTGTATTTAGGGCCCTACCTGTGTTCCCTCACTGTGTGCACTTTTAGTTCTGCCATTTTGAAAAAGTATTATGAAGATCATCAGCATAAGAAAGAAACATGGGCATTTAACAGCAAGATGCAAGAAACTGCTAACTGCCCACACTTTTAAAAGCTTCATGTAATTTTGGATGCATTTGAGAAGCACTATCCCTTAAAAACAATTTAAGAAGGAACAACTTAAAAAAGAATTACCAAAATGCAACAGTTAATCTGGAGAAATGTAAACAATACAGCACTCCACATCATATCCTGTGGAGTGGGCTGGAAAAACAAAGTACCCAAATTCTTTCTCTTTGTTTTTAACATTTTTCTTTTGAAGGAAAGATACTCCAGGTGAAAAATACAGTCCTAAGCACTACTCCAGAAAGGACGAGCGCAGGTGTTCCATTTCTCACTCTGATGAGAGAACAGGACAAAAATAATATTCTCCCTTTTACAAGAGGATTGTTTGTTCCTACTTTTTTGCCACTGCAAACCTGAAATACTGACCTGCTTTCTTTGAGAATTTTTCATTTGAGAATTTTAATTATTGTTTAGAACATACTGTATTTTGCCAGGTAAGATTATAATACGAAATTTAGATCCTATTTCCAGGAGCATCTTGGAAACTAAAGCAATTATTTCTCTAAATAGACTCCAGGTCTCAATTGCATATCGGCAGCAGCTGCTCGCTGTTCGATACAATAAGTGTCCTAGCCAAAGGTCCATGCTTATACAGTTCAAAAGGGCCAAGAGGGGTTCTTTTATTCAGGTGTCCTCTGTTCCCATCATTGCACTAGGCTGGTGAACTTTTATGGGGAAAAGCGTAGGCAGCTAGAGACCTTCTCCTCTGCCTACTTTTTTGCCATAGTATTTCCCACCCACTGAAGCACCAGACATTCCAGATGAGACAGAAAGCTCCAATGAACAGAATTTTCTTGTTCTGCAGTCTCTGCTCTTAGACCAGATCATCCCAAACTCACACTCGCTGCTTTAGGAACCAACAGTGGATTCACATATGAAAGCTGCCCCAGTTGCAAGGGCTGGAAGTACTTAAAAGGACATTTCTATCATCCATGTCCTCTTGACATTAATGTCCCTCGGTTAAGGCCCCATGCCTTGAACCACTGCAAATGGTCACATGCATTAAGATTTTGAGGGGAATCCTGCAAATTTTACAATCATAAGGCAGGAAAACTCTTTCTTTATGTTTAATATGGTGCTTAATTAAAAATAAGCATAGCCCTGCAAGGCACTTTGAGTGGTTTGGTAGTTCAACTGACACATGATATGATACTGTTATATGATGTCATCTATGGAATATAATTTTTTTTCCCTGGGATTCTGTTTGGAAAAATAATCAAGATCCTAAGTCATTCTCCGCATTCCCACACAAGTGTTTCTCAGAGCTAGGCACTCCCTTTGATAAGAAACATAAGGGACAAGGTATGTATTAATAGCTACAGAAACAAAAAAAAAGCATGGACTTACCCTAGCAATTGTATAAGTCAACTTCTCCCTGAAAATAACTTAAAAGAAGGAAAATTTAGGGAATTCAGTAGAATACTGTATATAAGGTTATATTTAACTTCCGCATACTAGCAATTCAGGAACCATTGCTGATTAACAGATACTTTACACATTACAGATGAAATACAGTTTTTCTTTGGCTATGGGTACATCAGCTTCTTGCTCAGCACAGTAATATCTAGTATCCATATATTTATTCTTTCAAATATTTTTACATATAGTGTGGTCTTCAGCAGCTCAGGGCCTACTGGAAGTTAAATAACCGCTGTAGCAGTTCTGCAGTGAATGCTGCTAGGATTGGTGCCTGAAAAGCAGGATATCCTGTAACTGTGTTTGACCACTGCAGTGACCACTGGTAGAATCAGACATCTGAGAAATTCAGGATTTTGGGTTTGTGACTTTAACCTGAAACCCAAAGTTTAAAAAGCAGACTAGGTTCTTCTGTTAGATACCCGAGCATTCACATGGATCCCTACTCAGCATTGTTGGAGGCACCAACAAGACTTCTCTTAAAATAAAGTCAGAGAAGAAAAGCCTTACTCTGCAGAAAGTCCAGGTAACAATTTCATCTTTATGGGTCAAGAAATAGCAAAAAAAACCTAAAAGCCACTAGCTCAGTCCGGACAAAAACAAGAAGTATTGGTAAAAGGGCAAATGGATTTCAACAAACAGCACGTGCACAACAATCCCAATTCAGTATATCTATTGCAGAATAAATAACGAAAAATGGAAGAAAAGATGCCTGGACATAAGGCAGGAGTGGAAGTGGCAAAGAAAATCTATAATTTTCTTTGATAATCTACTTCACAGTCTACACTGGAGTCCCCACAGAATGAACTGTCAAACCTGAAAAGAAAATGCATCACTGAACTCAGAAAACTTTCATCAGACAGAAAATGTTGACATTGACTGTGGACCTGCATTGACCCAAATCCACTAATTATTGAAAAGAAGTCACTGATTGTTCCCATTGGTGAGGTACTTACTTGTGTCTTCTCTCTTACCCCAAAGAAGATGACGAGTTGAGATGGGAGGATAGTGTCTGCTGGGTGACTGAAAAAAGATGGGAGAGGGATAGATTCAGGTAATAATTTTGAAGGTCCTGTCCTTGACCTCAGAAGTGATGATTCCATCAGGTTGGTACCTATGAGAAAGCTGCAAAGAAGTCTCTGTGCTGTGGATCCATACAGCTACAACCCACACATTTGAAACCAAAAGATTAAGATTCAGGGTAAGGCCAGGTCAAGCCAAGGCAGCAGTGCTGGCAGACACTCTGAGGAGGGCAGGTTTTCCCAGCAGTGGAACAGAGGGCTGTGGAAAAGGAGAGTGGGTGTTTTGTCTTGCAAAAGCATATCTTTGTCTCCTGGTGAGGGCCCAGGATAGACACCGTGACCAAGCACCAGGTGGGAGAGGAGAGTCAGAGGAGTTCAGACATGGTAACATTTCCAAGATCCACGCCTGCAGTATAGAGGGAGCTGCGTGCTTTATGGCAGGGGTGGAACCATGCTTGGAAGGTAATTGAGTCTCCAGGGTGAAGAGGAACCTTTCTCAGCAAGTTTAAGAGCAGATGTCAGCTTGGCTTTATATTTACATATGGAAATACACCTGACATGAGTGAGGGAACCTGTCTCTTGGTCTCACATAAAGAACATATTTAGACTGCTCACATATTTAGACTGCTCCACATCTCACAAAGCAATGAGACACTCACCATGATTACAGAAGACCTTACAGCTCCTCTAAATCTGGTGTTTAAAACCCCCCTGGGGAAGAAATTGAAAAAGCATTTTTTCCTCGTAACACCTGGTAAGTCATAGGTTTTCCCATGTCCTCAGGACTACCAGGAGCACCCCTGACTTCAAAAAGGGTAATATCCAAGAACGGCACCTCAGTCCAAATGCACACAAATGGATCTATAGCCTTAAAACCTGTTGCAGGTTAACATCTGTTGTTCTTCAGTGTGTAACATAGCAATGGGAGGGAGGAGATGTATTCCACTGATGAGGGAGGGAGTCTTTTGAAAAAGAACTGATGTCAAGTCACGTAAAAAGAAGCTGTGAATGTCAGATTGTCCATGCTTGCCAACAGGCATGCAACACATCTTCTGTAAAGTGCTTGGGTAACAGGAAAAGAGAGGACATTATGTTATCATCAGGAAATAGGAGATAATGAAATAGATGCCAAATGAAGAATGCAAGCTGCAGACTAATAAAATAGTTCCTCTTTTCTACCCCACTTTTTTCCTTTCTAATTCTGAAACATAGTGTTTTGTCCAACACACATCTCCTTTTTCATTTCATTGGGTTTGAAAGAAAAAACTACCCAACAATTATACCAGTCACGTGTATTTGATTGAAATATGAATGAATGTAAACTTTGCTTTTTTGACATCCTAAAGCTGAGTAAGATTCCTTGAGCTAGAAGTGGGTACTGTCCAACCCAGTGGAGCTTGGTTCATATACAAACTCACAAATGTTCATTGAATTCTAAAACCAGCAAAGAAGGTTTTTCACATAAGAGAACTCGTGCCCATTTCCTCACTTAGCTGTACCTCTGTGAAAAAAAGCATTTTCCCATTTTAAAATTAGGTGATGAATATTCCTTCTTCCCAGAAGAAATCTTTGCCTGAGAAAAAAAAAAAAAAATGAAAAGTGCATGCCAAGTTACATAGAAACTGCTCTAATCCTTGTTCATGGTTAGCCATCAGACTTAACATATCATCTAAAGGGAGAGTAAATTGCAGGTCCCATTCAAACCTGTGTGAGATTTCCCCTGCAATTTCACTGTTTAATATGCCTTTAATTAAAGCTCCCTATCTAAAAAAAAATATTAACACACCACTAATTTTCCCCCAAAGTAGATAATTTGTTCATGAGCTTCCAAGGCTGAGCTTGGAAGATGCTTCCAAGATGCTTGGAGCAGGCTATACTTTTTTGCACCTGTTTGTGGAGAACTCAACCCTTCAAACTACATCTCTGCAAGTAAGAGTCAATCATTAGTGCAGATAGACACTTCCAATTAAAATAAAATTACTTTGTTAAAAAAAAAACAAACAACAAAACACAAAAAAAACCACCCCAAACAAAACTAAACACCCCAAACCCCAAAAAGGAATCCACCAAACTGTTAAAAAAGTAACTTGAAAATTTTGTCTTTCTCCATTACCAGATTTCAACTGGAGGGGAGGAAGGTTCTGAGACTTGAGGAATATTGTCTGCTCAGCTATATAGATTATAACAATAATACGTACTACAAGAGAAAAACAAATCTAGTAATGACAAATATTTCAGCCATGGGAAATTTCCTATCATAAATCACTGGAATACATGACTCTTCCTACATCATTTCTGCCCAACCTATTTGGAGATTGTCCCAGTACACACTCTGCCAGCTCACAAAGGGGAGCTGCAAACATATTCACAATTTCCTCTAACTGGCACCTTTCCCCGCAGCTTCATTTAGACAGCTCAAACATCTCATTTAAAGCAAATCCCCACTCCACCTCCACACGAGTATTAAAAACACTTATTTTTGCACCAACTCTTTCCCTTGTACCCCCACTGAGACGTTTGCTGGATGTGACGGCCGAAGCTGACCCATCTCTTCCCAGTGCCTCCCAGGTTCGGGATGCACCAGCTCACTCCCACGTGGCTCATTTCCTCCACATCGCGGTTTCAGCACCTCCCACTGACCTCCGCAGGAGAGTAAGAAGCCTTGACTATATTTAGTAAGGCGCTGAAACATTTCTCACATAAGCTGTGTGGGCAGAAGGTGGGAGAAGAGAACATTGAGAATTGCATCCTGCTTGGAAGGGAGCACATTCAGACTTGCCTCGAAAAAAATTGCTCTTCCTAAACATCAACAGTTTTAGTGTAAATACTTTGGAATATACCCTCATGTATTGTAAACTTGAGCCATTATGCATCTCTGACTTGCCTTTTAATTGTGGACACAATTTTTTAGTATCTCCATATGGAAATAGTAGTTATAACAAAAACTACTCTAAATTACTGCATTACTCTAAATTTGATCTTAAACATAAATTACTGTAGATGTCATATAATAAATGCCAATTCTCACTGTACCACTCAACTTCAGACCTCACTGAGAAACTGTTTTCCTTCTGGGGAACTGACAGAAAAATCCAAAACAACCACCCAAAAAAACCCCACCCCAAAGTTAAAGCTTTTAATAACAGATTTCAAAATTTGAGATTTTTCTTGCATTTCCTTTTTCAGCCATTCTCTCTCACCTACTCCATGGTCTAAATATTCACCAGAATTGAACAATTTGCACATAAATAATTATAATTCTTAATAATTCAGCAACAGGAATCCACATTCTTTTCCTTTTTTTAAACTACTTTCCCCAAAATTATTTTTTCACTTTGTAAATCCTCCAGCTGTCCTGGAAACAGCCTTGGCTAACAGACACTACTCCTAAACTGCCTGTCTCATACACCACATACCAAAAAAAGGACTGCAGTGGTTGTTTGCAGCACCCTGGCAGGTATATGTGGCACTGCTGGAGTTAGTTTCTCACCCTTAACTAACGTGGCAATATTGGTAATTTTGGCAGTGATGGCTTTCTCAGCTCAAAAATGCTCCCATTGAAACAGAGTTCTGCACTAACCTGGCTGCGTCTTTTTCCATCTAAGAGTCTTCCTCTCTGCACTACACATGGACCTTTAAGCCCCCTACTTCATCCATACACACTTACGTCAGGTGACACTGAGGAATAAAGAGCCTTAGGCTTGGATTCTGAGAGTACCCATCCACTGGCCCTACGTAGCTTGAGACTATGCCTTTGCCTCTGATTTCAGCACTTTTTCCTGAAAGCAAAAGCCTATACAGTGTCCTGCAGACCAGAGGCATTCAGGCACAGACTTTCTCTGGAACACAGATACAGTCTGAGTATGAGGACAAGCACCTTGGCAGCATCACCTTAGTGAGCTGTGTGACAAAGGTGAGCTAATACATAGGTTATAAAGACTCATCCTTTAAAATCCAACCCTTCCGCTGTTGACTGCAATAGCATTCTGGCTTCTTTAGGAATGAATGCAAGCTATAAAATATCACTCTGTGTCAAAAATAAACTTTTTAAAGAAATAAAAAGAAAAAAGCTAATCAGAAATCATGATCAGCTATCCTTTTATAAGCTGATCTTATCAGGGTTAAGTCACACCAAGTATAAACTAATCTCTAGGAAACAAGCACCCCCCATACTCTTGCTCTGGAAATTCTTTGCAAACAACACCTATTTTTTGCCTCTCTAAGTGTCACACAGAGACAATGTGGATCAGCAGGGAAATCAAAAAGCAACAGAGAGGCATCAGCCAAAGTGATGTTCTGAATTATCACCACATTATTCTTCAAACAGATATTCTTCCAACAAGATAAAATTTGCTCGGGTTCTCCATCTATCCTTTGATTCTACTTGTGCAGCACAGGTGGAGCCACGAGAGCTCCATCTCCCATTTTTTCTTCCGAGAATTCCGCTCCTTGTGGGGATACTCCACAACTGGGGAGCTGGCAGCAGTTTTCCTGATTCTACAGCAACCTCCTGCACTGGATTGAATGCTACAAGGCATAGTGGGAAATTATAGACCAGAGAGGTGGGGAGGAAACATCTTTAGGAGGAAGCAGAAGCAGAAGCTTTTGAAAGGATGAGAGAATGAAAAGGCCAGGTAGCAGATCACTAGAGGAGAAAATACACTCTATCTTCAGGTCTTTAGATGATAAAAACAAAGTGCAGAAGCCACGCAGCTGTAACTAACACTTTTCAAGGCATAGACACACAAGAAAAAAAAATAAATTAAAAAACCTCAGGCTTTAGCTGATGTTCATAGCAGTTCCTGGCAGCCAGTAAAATTAGAAGCACTGCAAGAACCTCAACAGACTCACATATTTAAAGGGATAATACTGAAATGCTACATGATGGGCAAAGAACTAAATAAAAAAATAAATTTTCCATAACAAGAGAAGACCAAGGGCATGGTGCAATATACTCTATTATAGCCATACACCTGAGGAATTAGCTACAGGTCAGATTTGAAAATCAGTCCTTAATAATTTTTCTCAAAATAAATTATGGCAAGAGGACATGGATGTACCTACAAATCAATCTTACTCCCCTCCTGAAAAAAAAAAACCAAAATATTAAATCACTATGCTATAGATTTAACAAGATTAACACTTTTGTGTCTCTCCTGAGTATGGAGAGGAGGGCTATGATTCCCCATTGTTGTCTCTTGTAGACCCCATGAAAACCAAATGTAGAGAAGACTGGGTGCACCACTGTATGTGTATTACCAAACACTTGACTCTGAAACTCTTCCAGTGGAGACTATCCTGTGCTTGTGTATTTCCTGTAGTGTCATGCAGCTCTGTAGTGTCATAAGGTTATACTACAATTATATATTATATACACACTCATGGGAGAGTATGCATTTTTTTATCTTGGATTAAAATCCTGCTCCAATGAATTTGCTGTCAAAGTTTCTTGCAGTTTCAATGGAGGTATGCTTTGTGCAATACTTTGTGGTCTTTCTCATTTCTAGCTGTACAAGTCTTCAGGAATGTGCAATACAGGCTAATTTTAATTCTTCAAAGTCAGACTTTGGGGGCATGTGCAAAGAAAAGTCAATACACAAAACTAAGCTGCCTTTAGTGTTAAGCCTCACTAGATGTGTGAATTTGGGCAAATATATGCTTTTTTGCCTTAGTTTCCCTAAAACTAAGGTTAGGCTATATTGATGAAAAGCCCTGTAAAAAGAACAAGTAATTATTATTATTTCTATATACTAATTAACCCTTCAGGGAACTGTAAGGAAAAGCATAAGAAATGGCCTAGCTTCTCATCTTCCAGCTAGACAGACTTGAGGCACTTTGGCAGGGCAGTACAGGAAAGCTTTGGAGGAGATCCACAAGAGGCACACAAATCCAGCATGTATGTGCTACCAATATCCATTCCGCTCAACACCAACCTCTAACCCTACTGATACTTTTGCTTCTTCCAGGCAAACCCCTGATCTCCGGGCGTATCTTACAACTGCTAGAGTCCAGATCCCTCTGAGCAGCTATGCACTTCATTCCTGCCAATCCACGGTGGGATTCGTATTACTTTATGTCAGCAGCTTTTAATACAGCCAGTCCTATACAAAAGCACACATAGCATTAGTAGGCTCATTTTACACATTGAAAAAATTAAATAAATTGCCCAGCTAAAATACAGAAAATACAAGTTTAGATCCTTCCCTGAGAGATGCAGAGCAAACACTTTGAATCCACTGCCCAGGTCTGCTGAGGAGACAGTTTCCCTGATCTAGAGGAAGAATGAGAGTGACATTTGCAAATTGATCATTCCTCATGGTTTCCATACCTGCCCTACCGTGGTTTAACTTAGAAGAAGAGAAGTGATTTTATTAAACGCTTGAAGAAGGAGCATGGGATAGTTTCACCATCTCTTTCCATCTGGAGAGATTTGAGAAGGTTGTATCAATACCAGTTTGACCTGGGTCTTTGCTACAGTACTGCTTTGGCATCCATTTCAGTAAATTCCCTAGTAAAAGACAGATAGACTGCACGAGAACTTCAGAATTACTGAAAAGTTATTTAGTATGTGGGGAGGTGTGAAATCAGGAAGCAAGGCACAGGTGATGGAGGACTCCATAGCACTGCTTTTCAAGTTGAACACAGCTCAAAACTTCTAGGCACATTGTGTGTTCACTCAGTGCAGTATTTTTCCATAAGATATCTCACATTACTGAAGCTGGAGTCAATTTGGACGTGTGTGGAAGTAACTGGAGGTTTGCAGTATGGGTGGCCATATGCTGCATGAGGACAGTATCACTTCTGCTGGATAAAATCAGAGAGCAGTGCTGAATGCTACAACATCTGGGATTGCCTATGCAGGTACTAATGACTGCTTAACTGGCATTTCCTAGATTTTTAGGGCATTCACTGTTAGGAAATCTAAACAAAATTAACTTTTGGCTAGCATGTTATTTTTTATGAAAAAAGCCTCACAATAAAAACCTTACCAAATAATTGTTATAGACACTTTCCAAATTCTTTGCAGGGACAGTCTTTATCTCTTTGCTGCTGTGAAGAAATAAAAAAAGAAAGAAGAATCTGGTCGTTGACATAACCTGTAAGTTTGCCTTGAAAAGCATGAAACAGCAGAAAGAATAATTTTGTACCTGTTTCTGACTGCCTTCTCTCTGTCAGTTCCTTTGACAGCATTCAAAGTTTGGTCAATCCCTTTCTACCTCATCACACCACAAGAGAACAAGCTTCTAGAACAAGAGGCGAACAAGCACATCTCTTGTGACCAGTGATCAGATTTGTTCCTGAAAGTTGTCAATAATTCCCAATACAGGCTGATCAGCTTTGGCAAGCGTGGAATCATTTGCCTTCCCAAAAGCCATTTCTGGCCATCCTTTGCTAATGAATGTAATTGATGGCAGTCCTGTGCCACATGCTCTGGGATGGCCTTGCTTGGGCAGGGAGGTTGGACCAGATGATCCACTGTAGTCTGTTCCATCCTGACCCATTCTGTGATTCTGCAATTGCTACTGATAGTAATGTATAAATTTTTCTGGAGAAAAAGAGTGGCACTTCAAGATTGTTTTGCATGCAGTTAGTAAATGAGTCAGCACCTTCTTGTAAAACAGTAGTAACTTCAAGTGTGCTGAATCACGGTTTCAAGGTACTCTAAGGTTCTCTTATCTGCACAGGCAACACATTTTCTGTTTGTTTCAGCTGGGAGGCTATTATTCTGAGACTGAAAAAAAGGGGTTGAGGTCTCATGTCTTATTCTGAGATCAGCATTTAACTGTTTCAGTGCATTGCATCTGCATCTTCACTTGAGAGTTTTAATATATTCTAAGTGATGGCTAAAATCTTCCAGAGGTAAATGTACAGCCCACCCAAACTGCTAACTCCATGTTGTCACAAGCTTTGTTAATGAGTGTGGGCAGGGAAAAAAGAAACTGTGAAAAAGAAACAGAATGTTGACTATATATTAAAAGAAAAATAATTCTTTGAACATGAAGCATTATTTCTTCTGGAATGAAATTTCCCATTCTTCAAATGTTCCACTCCTGCAAAACGCAGCCCCTTCTATGCCACCTTGACCTTCCTGTGTGTCTCTCTGTCACTGTCCCCTCCTCTTGCTATCTTCCCACATCCTTTGCACACTTGGCTGAGACAGAGGCAGTGTACTCAGTGGCTGCCTCTGGGTGACTCTTCTTGGCAGCCTGGCAATAAGCACAGGTTTCCTGGTTACCTGCCCTCTGCCATTAGCTGTGGGAGGGGTTAACCTCTGTTTTCTCTCAGTTCTGACTCTTTTCTACATACAGGCATGAATTCCCTAAAATGGCTGGTAGGAACTTAATATATTTTGTGATCCCTACATCACATCAACTTCAGCTGAAAGTCACCAACCAGTTTGCCTGCTGCCTAAGGTGGTGTAGGAGCACAGCCCTATAACCCTCATGTTGTTAAGAAGGAGGCCAAAAATAAAGGAAGATGGACTATAAACTCACTGCAATGAGGAACCTGGTAAACTTAGGTACTAGAAAAATGAGATTAAAGTTCAACAAATATGTTAATTTTACATTGGCTAAACCTGCACTTCACAGTCTCTCATCATTTCGCTAATTTTCCTGACAAGATAGGGGCAGCATAGCTTCACAGGAACCAAAAGCAATAAGTGCTCGGGCTGTTTTTTTGTTCCCTCTCTACAAACTGTCCTGTTCCAGATGAAAACAAATCCAGGTTTTTTTCACCCTGTGGTGGAACTTCATTATATCACAATTTGTCCTTTATGAGCCAAACCCTCTTTATGTTGTAACTACTGGCAGGAGTGACTTCACTGGGACAAAGACATCCATGCTGCCAAGTGAGTTCAGAGTTGGGGCTGTGAAGTTGTTCTCAAAACCAAGGCTCATTTCCAAACTCGTGAAATCAATCCCATGCAATTTTCCCACAAGCTCATGTGTGGAAAGCACAAACGTATTTCCCTATAGAGGTAAAAGTATGCAATCACCCTATCTACTTTAAAGATATAATAAAGTCTGCACTTTAGCATTCATTCTATAGTCCAGTGCTTTGGTACTAATCATTTTGTTGCTTGCTTTTTACTCAGGGATTACTTTGGTAAAATCTTTCCTTCATATCCTCAGAGGAAATCAGAATAAACGATTGCTAAATGCCACATTTCCCATTGGGAAACAGCATTCTCAGCCATCTGAACACTTGGTGTGCCACTGAACAGCAAGGCTGTGCTGCAGATAGTATTTATAGTACATTTTAAGAGACCAAAAATTGTCAGTTAAACCACTAGAAACTAATAAGTGGGTCTAGTGTCATTTGAGTTGTCAACAGGATATAAGCTGATGTAAGAGGAACACCTACATTTTTAGGCTTCTTTTCACGGATAAATGTACCGTTGATAGTCATGCTTGACTTTGTAGGAATGTTTTGAGTAAGGAATACAGTAATTTCCTCCATTGCAGCAGTAATGATCATCAGACCACTAAAAGACACTCACTCTATAGGCATGTCTAATTCTTGAATGTGATCTTGCTCAGAAACCTCTGTTTCACAGTAAGCGTTCTCACATACTCTAGGTTTATTTTCAGGGAGAGACCTTCTATGATGGAAAGGGTGAATGCTAAAGCACACAGAAGAGGGAAATATTATTTCATTTAATAAACAGAAATCTCCTCTGAACTAACTCACATTTTTAAATGCATTTAAGCCAATGCATGCCACTGTCCAAAGTGTTGTGAAATTGCCTTTGTGCATATATATACATATATATACACACATATTTATATATATATATAAAATACATATATATGTATAACAATAGCAAAGCCTTCTTTCAATAAAATAAATCAAATTCTCAGTTGATGAGATTCCATTCTTTGTCCCTTCACCCCTCCCCAAATCGTGGGCTGTGAAAGAAACTACTTTACACAGCTGCTTTGAAGAGGTAGGAAAGTGTCCAGAGGCAGAGGTTCTCATCGCCCTTCTATCATAAATACAGAGTACCAGGAAACTTTGGATGAAATATAAGTCCACAAGGTTTTAATCTGCCAGTTTCAGATGAAGTACTCTAAGAATAGATATGAATCTACTTTGTTGTTTCTACTTCTGGTTATCATTAATACTTATCTGCATGATCAAAGAAAATCAAACTGATTACAAATCTCTAGGACAAAATGCAGTTCAGTCAGCTCCTGTAAGTTGAAAAATTTCAAATTTTCACTGACAGAACAGCCTGACACTCTTATAAGTTAGAGGTTTGAAAGTTTAACACCAACATTTAAGTGTACTTCATCCCATCCTAGAATTACAAGATAAAGTGCAGATGGCATCCCAAAAATGTAAATTACTATCTGCTCAGAGAACATGTGCTTTTAAACAAAGGCAGAGATTTCCCTGAAAAGGGAGGCTAAGGAACTTGCCTGTGCACACACTTATCAAGAAGAAATCTGTGCCACATTCTTTTCAGTTTGGAATAGGAAGTATATGTGAAAAATATGGTGGGAAAGATTTTTCCAGAAATATATCAGCCTTTTTGAAAAAAGGAAGTAGTGAGACTCTCAATAAGTAGAAGAATTTTTAATGATTTCTGCTATTAAAATTTACATAGGGTTCCGATAAAAGTTCCAGTGAGCCTGTTTGCTACGCCTTTCCTCATTAAGTCTCTCTTCTTCAACAGAGAGAAAACACTGCACTGCTCATGATGAACTTATGTCAAGTTGATCTTAAAAAGACAGGCAATTTGAAGAAACTTTTGTTTAAAGCTAGGAAGGATGAGTTCATCACCAAGAGCCTCTATTCCTATAATTTGCCAAAACAAAACACACTGACAAAAAGGAAAGCCAAATCTCAGAGATGAAATAGAAATTTTAGATTTCTTCCACACTGGACTTGAGATAATAAAGAAAATAATAAAAAAAGAAAGTATGAAGGGCTACACTTCTTTCAGATATAACAATGTGTCCAGCACACCTGAGATTTTGCAGTGGTATTTATCAGATCATGTGAGAGTATGGCTGGGAGCAACAGCTGACATTAAGTCAGAATTGCTGGTAGGACGGAGCCCCTGTAATAACTCACAGGTCATGTTTACATTTGCATAGGGAGGTAGACCTCTCTAGCATGGACTGACTTAGCCAAGAGAGCTTCAGGCTGGCAGTGCTGCAGTAACAGCAGAGACTCCAGCGCAGGCTTGCTCTGGCTGCCCCTGGGGCTCCAGGCAGATCCGTACAGCCCACGGCAATCGACGTTTTGCTGACTTGGTTACAGGGGCACGGGGTACTTGAGCTTTCTTTATTTTCTTTATAAAGCACATCTCTGGCCATGGCCCCTCTTTCACCAGACAGACAGCACAACAGAGCTGGCTATACTGGCTTCAATTCAACCTAGGACTTCTCTGATGCTAAGAGAACTGCTGAGATGAAGGCTTTCTTCGGCACTCTGGTATGCAGGGATGCAAACTCGATTCCATGTGATCCCTTCCTGCATCCCATGTTAAGGCGAGGTACTGACTGAAATACCTTTATGGGAAGCCCTGTTTAGAAGTTTAGATCAGCTGTGAAGCTGGGTGGCCCTGGACATTTGTGCTTGGCATAATTATGTAATTTTTTCACAGGCAAATGCACACAATGAGTTATCACTAAATATATTTTTTTTTCTTGTCCTTTTATATTTCTTGGATTCTCTTTGCCATAAAATGAAACACAGATGCCTTTATGCTAGTCATCTTGAAACTAGAAATGCTCATTACTAGACACAAATGATTGATATTTAAAACTGCGTGCTATTCCTCATTGTGTACCAAACAAGAATTAGTCAGCATCTGGGATATTTATCCTACATCCATAGTCTATTTCCTGCTTGAAAGCATGCAGCAGGAATCAGGATCTCTCCAAAAAGTACCTGATACCAGAAGGTGCTTCTGTCCCTAGATGAAGAATTAGGATATACAGGCAGAAAGCTACATTTGCAGAGCAAAGGCACAGATGCGTTCCCCTTGTTACCTGGCAGAGCTCACTGCTCTGACTGGGGCATTCAAATCCTTACACCATGCATGCAGAGAAGTCTGTGCATAACATAGTATCCCACGAGAATCACTGACTGTCTGGAGTACACAAAAACTGCCAAGAAGGAGAGTGCAGCTGCAGACCTAGCTAGGAGAGCAGGAGGCATTTTTCCTGCAAGGAAAAACATCTCCCCTTGCCCCAAGAACACACTGCAGAGATGTGGACTAGGGATTTGACACAAGCACCTTGTCAGAAGGGGTGCAACCTCACTTGTAACTAAATGCATATAGGGCTTTTCACAATGCAAGGTTTTTTTTCATCTGTGAGGTCTTACAGAATCACAGAATGGGGAAGGGAGAAGAACCACAGTGAGTCATCCTGTCCAACCTCCCTCCTCAAGCAGGGTCATCCTACAGCACATTTTTCAGGATTGCATCCAGACAGTTCTCGAATATCTCTAGATATTCAACTCAAACTGCTTCTCTGGAGAAAGTTCCTTGCTGATCATACATAGGTCAATTTGTATATAAAGTTGTCTTAATTCCATGTTCTATTTTCAATGGGTTAGGGAAATACATTTGAGTCAAAAGATGTCTCCCAAACTTGGAGCCTCTGCCTCCAACCTGGAGAGAAATCTCAGTGGCTAATAAATATTAAATGTCTAAATATACCTCTACTAGAGCCTCTCTTATCAAACTCTAAAATGTCCACTTGATTTCACAACAGAAATATTTTCATGTGGTATTAGACATCTTCAAACTGAAGGCCATGATGATTCATTTTTATTTCTTCACTTGTGGGAAACTTCTTTGAAATTAGGGCAGATAATCACTGGTATATCAAATTGCTGCTGTAAGCAGAAGAAAGTGAATTTAAGTGTGAGTGAATTGTCATATAAAAGGGAAGTAGTAGCAGAAATAGAAAGGAAAGAGGATTTCAGTATTTTTTAAAATATTTTCCTTTATTTGGAAAGGATGGATTTACTTTAAAAATAACGAAGTTTTCAATGGAATAACTATCCTAAGCAGTTATCTATCTACTCTCTAGCATCTATCTACCAATCCACTAGTTTGATTTTTTTCACTTACTTGCACAGCTTGCAGCAGACTGAATGCTCCAGGGATTTCACTGCCTGAATTCTGTGACTTTAGTGAGAAACCAGCTCAGCAGTCTTCTTTATCAATTGGTATCACAGTGTGATATTATACCTTTGGCTCTGTTTTCAGTGCAGACATGGTTCAAATGCATGATCTATCTGCCAGCAAAACGGCCTGTTCCAAGCCCACAGAAGTCAGGAACAGCCTTTCTGCTGGTTGGCCACATCACAATTAAATAAAGTTCTAACACAAATCAGAATATTTAACGGCATCTAAGAATGTTAAATTAAGACAGATATTTCTTGAGGAGGCTTTTTTTGTCGTCATTTTAAAGTCATGTCTTCGGAAGAAGAGGCCAGTCTTTAGGCCACAGCATTGTAAGTCTACCTTAAATCCAAGTAAGTTATACATTAGTTACACAGTTTTTCTGAACAATTATTATTCCTAACTAGAGTATACACCTGAAAGAAAAGACTACTCAGGTCCTTATAGATTTTAATGAAAAAGAATAAAAGAATACTTAAAAATACCAAGGTAGTACTCAACCTACTGCTCATTCCAGCTGTCAGAGTTCAGAACATAGTAAAAATGCAAGTTACTCCAGATGTTCACACCAAACAGTATGCTTGTTACTAGGGCAGATGCATTCTCTTCCATTTTTTGTCCTTATCTGCATGATATCCTTTTTCTCTGCCTCTTGAAGCTAATGTCCAAAGCAGAAACAAAAACCAAAACTCCAAACCAGTTCTTGTGTCTAGCCTGATAGCATTTCAGACAGCTTAGTAAGGTTGGGGTTGTTCTCTTATTCCTTTTCTGTTTTAATTTGGGGATCAGGGGGATGGACAACACACTCTTAAAATTTTCAGTAGAGCTGTCGCTACATAATGTGTGGGAGTTTTCAGGTGGTCAGTATTTGCTTGACTCTGCAATCACTGGTTATCAATTAATTCAGTAATAGCAAAATTTCTCCATAGATTTTCTTGGTTTTCTGCAAACCCAAGAGGATATGCTCATAAAGCCATGGGAATTTTGCCTTGCCCTTAGTGGAAAGAAACTTTTACATAATATACCTATACACCTATCCTTTACTAGCTGTTTACATACCCAGACACTTGCTTCTTTTGACAAAGTGATATTTGTGGTCTGCCCTTTAACTCACATTCACGTCTACATCCCTTCCCTTTACCTTCCCCTGCTGTCACCAGTCATTTCACCCTCATCTCCACTTCTTCCCCCAGTCATTGTATTTTCCAGCCACATCTCCCTCTTTCTTCAAAATTGTCAAGGTTCACCACTTTGGTTGCACTCTTTCTCTCACTGTCAGCATGCTCATTTCCTGCACTTCTCCAAACCTTGATCATCCCTTACTGCTTCTTCCTTGAGTAAGGGATTTACAGACAAGTAACTTCGATTGATGTATGAAGGCTATGTCAAATATGGACACTGATGAATATTCTGCTTTGACAGGTTTTTTTGGAACAACGGTATGGCAAGGAAAGGCTTGTCAGCCTGGCTGTGGTGATAATATCATGAAGGAAAGCAGCAATATGTTCCAGTCTTGAGCTTCCCCAGCACTCGGGAGAGCTCCCTTTCCTCAGGCTGCCCTGTAGCCTCATGGAGGCCACGCCTCTCCCTGACCTCTTTCTCTCCGGCAAAGTCAAAATACCTGGAAAAGAGATTATCTAGCCATTTGGTAGGCCTGTTTATGTACATATTTACTGGGAAAAGCAATTAACAGAAACTTCTAGTGTGATTAAGTTAAGCGCGTGTGTAATTATTCACAGAACAAGGCCCAGCGACTGCTGCCCCTCTGGAAAATGGCGGCGCTGCCCGACACTTCCTGGTCAAGACTGCTGTGGGAGGCTCCAGGGAACAAACACGGTTCACAGCCAAAGAGAAAAACTCAACCCACCCTCTACTATATTAGACATCCTCAGCTACAATAAAACATAATTATTAAATCAAACTTGCTTACTTAATGACAGGAAAACCAGAATTGAAATGAATGTAACTCGGAGAAAGCCTTAAGGAAGGATCCGTTACAGGGTAATTATTTTAAGACTAACTTAATAGAAACTTTCAAGCAAGCTTTCCACAAGCCCATACCTTAAAAAGAACACCAAACCAAAACAATATAAAGCACATACCTTTGAACAGCTGGGAGAGCTGTGCTGCTTGGGATGCAGCCTGTGGCCCGCTGCTTTCCAGAGGCACCGTACCCCAGCACGGACCAGCCGGGGCTCACCTGCTGCCCCACAGGGCAAGGTCACCGAGGGCCTGGTGCCTACAGTGGAGCCCTGGCCTGTGGGTGCAGGGATGGGCGAAGCCCATAAAGAGCCATCAGTGATCTGACATAATTTTACAGGAACTCCCTGATGAGGGAAAAGATTTATCAACACAGGGTTGGTCGCCACTGCAAAATGGCTGCCCCCCGGTACAGAGGGAGAGCCCAGGCAGGGCCGCAGCGCCCAGTTGGGTGCTGCCCCAGAGGTGGTGAGTTGGCACTGTCAGGGCTGTGTGCTTGTCCCAACAGCTCCCAGCAGCCATGGATGGCCCCGTGGGGTGGGATGTATGGCTGTGGCATGGCAGGAGGGGGGCCTGCCATTTCCAGGAGCTTATCCTAGAGCATATTTGTTGTCTCTTATAAGGAAGCAAGATGAGATGCTGTCTGCCCTTCTCTCCTGAGTGGAAGGTAAATCTCTTGAAGCTTCCAAAACTGCATTTAAAATCCATTTTCCATGCAAAACAGTGTTCCCTTCAGACATGTCCACGGCTACCCGCAGTGTGCAGAGACAGGCTCAGTCACATGCAGCTCTAGCCAAAGAGTATCCTGGATCACACATTTTTATTTTTTAGGATTGTTTTGTGAACTATATCCTGATATCTTCTAAACGCCTCAGGTCTTCAAAGACCTGAGAGGTGAAGCTCAGATCTCCCAGGGCAATCCCTGGTGGTCTGGTCCCAGCTCTGCACAGGTGTAGGGGATGTCATCTTTCCTTCTCTGACTAAAAGCAGTGACATCAAACTGCTCATTCTTTGAGAAAAACAAACAACAACAACAACAANTGAAAAAAAAAAAAAAAAAAAAAAAAAAAAAAAAAAAAAAAAAAAAACAAAAACAAAAAAAAAAAGGAAGAAAAAAAGACGAGAGCACCTACCAGTTTAAAAAATGGTCTTTGATGATGTTTCAATGGAAGTTAGGGTTTTTGCTAGATGCCAAAAGGACACAGCATACCCTACTACATGCTTTCATTAATGACCTAGTCTATGACAGAAGTGGTATCCTCCTACGTGTCTCTGTCAATGTTGTGCAATAATTTCCACTCTAACCCACTTTTCTCAGTCACCCACCTAAACTGCTCGTGCAAATTTTACCCTTCAGGGTAAAAATTTCCATGCCTGACCTCTGCATGAAGCTACAATTTTTTGGAATCATGAGGTAAAACTGTCTTCTGAGAATAAGAGAAAATGAAAACACACTTCTCTGTGTAAAAAAAAACCCAAAAATACCTCACCCCAAAACAGAAATAAAAAAAAATTCACTGCTTTTTCACAGCTCTGGGGATGGTGTAAAAAAATAATTATGAAAATAGTTGTGTAAAAGAGCAGAATATTGCCTATGCTCAAAGGCTTCTGGGTTGGACTTGACAGCAGCATGCATCTGCATGGTTTAGTAAACAGCTGAAATGTGGGTTTATATGCTTTTGTATGTACTTAGTGTAAAAAGTACATACTTTTGACACTATGTATCCTTTTATATACATGTTTCTACATACATATAATAGAAATGTGTATGATTATGTACAAGTCTGCACTGTTCTCCACACAGATACTGTATATGTAAGTTTGCAAGGTACCTACTGCCAATCAGGTTTTTTGAGGGGAGGAGATGCAGTGCCTGGCAAAGGCACAGCTGGGATGTCTGTCACGCACCAGCCGAGTTCCTGTCTAGACTGCTTAAGATAGGCAATGGTTCAGAAAGTACTGTCAGGGTCACTGACTGAGGGGCCATTGAATTTTATAATTTTTCCTCTACTTATTTTGAAAGTTTTAGGACTGCAATTTCTTAAAGACTGCAAAACCCTTGTAGAAGAAGGCCTTGCTGTGTTGGCACAGATGATAAATGTAGCTTCCCCAGCTGCTCATCTCCTCAGATGCCAAGGCCCCGCCTTAATCACAGACAAGCCAAGCTCAGGCAAATATCTACCAGGCAAGATCTTTTCTTTCTTTTCTCACAGGAAGGAATTTTTATACAAGCTGGTGAATCTTTGGCAAGCTTCAAAAAGGGAAATAATTCTTTTTAAATTATTGATTTTCTGTTTTAATTTCCTAAGAAATTCTGTAGAAGGATTTTGCTAGCAGAAACTTGATTGTGGTTAAAAACTGAGAAAATATTGTAAAAATCCATTGTAAGTAGATCTAATCACTTGGAAAAGAAATTGCTCAAGATAGCATGCCAGTAGGCAATGTCTGCTATAGCCACAGCTGCTCCCTCTTGCTTCCCTGCTGTCACCCCCAGGTAAGCCATGACTTGGAGAGATGTTGACTTCAGTGACATGCAGTCCCTTCAGAGTCATCATATCCGCTGTGCTTCTGGTGTTATTGACTGGCTCTTCTCTGCATTCTGGGGCATTCTTATGAGCACAGTTCTTCCTAAAAACAACTAATTTGAAGTTAGGACTGATGTCATTACTGACATTATGCTCTTTCCATTTTACATCGCGTATCTCTGCTTGTAACTAAAAATGGCACAGTTTTACATTTAATTTTAGAAATAATACTGAGTCACATAATTCCCTCCTTTTATTTGCAGTTTCTTAGCTTCTCTTCTGCAAATACAAAATGCATGCCTTTGACAAAGCTGTTTCAAGAAAAGACAGACAGAAGTTATTTTCAAGTAGATTATCTGAAGTGCCAACGATTGGTCTTATTCTACCCATACTAAAATAATTCTTTCTTTGGCTTTAGTGCCTTTTATTTAAACAATAAAGAATAAGAGAAAATGCTATCTGGGCAGAAGTTCTGTGTACCATGCCATCAGACCAAGGATGGTTAGGAGCCCATGAGTTTTCTCCAGTTTCAGGAGGAAGAAAAGATCCCATGTCCTGACTGTGCCCCTAGTAGGGTGTCAGTCAAAGTTCTGACCAGCATAATTCCTAGAACAGCATGTGATAGGAGCTTCCTATCTTTGGAGAGGGCACTTCAACCCAGAATGAAAAGAGTGTCATAAGAGAATATTTTAAATCAGCAGTAGCTCTGTTTGTACAACAGTTGTGCACATGCTATTCAAATTCTATCAACAGATCTGGCATCTTACAAGTATTTGTCACACACTCTTGACACTTTTATATTTTTTGTTCTCTGACTTTACAACCTCATGACAAAATGAAACACAGAAAAGTTGTCTTAAAATATTTAGAAAAAATTTAAATAAACAAATTAGAAAAAAGAGAAGGCTTATAAAATTCCATTGCTCTAATTCTCTGGTTTAAGTATTACTAATATGGAAGTTTAGTGAACAAGCAAAGCTTCTGGACTTCATATGAGAAGGCTTTTCAAGATTAAAAAAAATTATTTTTCGAAAGACTCAACCTTTAGGGCCTTCCTGGTTGAGCTTTGTGTGTTCTGCTTGCAAGGTACACATGCTGTATGTTAGAAATAATGCTGTCTCATGAAGAGTAAAGAGTTTTATAGTGATTTATTAAATTAATCTAATTCTAAATCACACGAGTTTCAATTAAAGTAATCAAATGCCCCAAATTAAACATAAATTAATCACCTTGTTTAATTGGGATATCCACAACTCTTTCATGGTTCTATCATTTTGAAGCATTATAAGCAATTTGTATTTGTGAATAGGACTAAAGAGCTTCCTGACCACTGGAGTTGAGGTGGAATGGGCTGATAATAAAGTATCTATTAAAACATCATTGGAAAAAGCTCTATAGTTCATACATTGGCTCAGTTAATCTCTATAGATTTTTTAATGCTGCTGGAAGGCTGGTGTTGGAGAGGGAGAGAGAAAGACTGCAACCTTCTTTTCTGTACTTCATGGATCCTTAACCCTTATTTAAAGACGGCTTTGGATTTTAGACCACATAACTGCTCTTGTAATTATATCAAATAGTTAAAAAAAAAGCTAGTTAATGATGTTCAACATAAGTAATCATGTTAAATAGTGAAATTTAATTTCTTAAAAACTTAAATCCTCATATCTTTTGGAATGCATTGTACTGTAGGATGTCTGAGTAAATTAAATTCTCCCCTGCACACTAAAACATCAATTTCCTTATGGTAATTATCTGCTAGATTGGATCTGTCAGTCGCAGGGAAGCATGCCTGACATTATACCCTTTTTACAAAAAATGATTACAAAAAATTAAGACGAATGAGAAAAATTAAGGCTGCGGCTGGTAAGCCTATATAAAGCTCTCATAGATCACTTTACATAAGCTACCATTGTACTGGATACTAAGCTTTTAATGACTAGTTGCATAATGAGGTGAAGGCCATTAAAGAACAGCAGGGGTAACTGATCACAGAGATAAGAGCTAAAAATGATTTTCAGCCAACTAGAAGCAATTTATTATACACAAAAACACAGGTCTAAATGAAATGTCTGGATAGACGAGGAACTTTTGAAAATTGACAGGATTTTCTTCCTAGGAAAGTTTTACAAATATGATGGGAGCCTGTCTCTGTCATATTAGATTCTTTTTGTCTGCTATTCTGTGCTGCAGAATTGGGGTAGTGGGTTGGTTTTTTTTATTTTTAAAGACAGACGGACTGTAGCAATGCATTTCATTAGCCCACTTGAAAGGTAAATTAGAGTGAGGAGTAGCTGATATAAAGGAAATTCATAGCACTCTGCCAGCAAGTGTTATATGGAGGCAGGTTAGTTGTTGCAAGTCAACTGACACCCTGTCTGTGCTACAAAAACTCATCCACGCTACAGAACTGCCTCTGAGAAAGTGTTAGGGTTGTAAAGTACCTTATTGCTCTCAGAGCAGTGCAAAAATCAGTATGTAAGTAAATTCTCTTATAATGAGCAGTCACTTGGGTCCAAAACAGAAAAAGAGCCCAAGTGCCTTGAAGGTAGCGGAAGGTCAAATTTTGAGGTAACCTCGTCTCATAGGGAAAGCCATATCCCTAATTTAAACAAAAGGAATGTGGGGAAGGGTGCCTAAAGAGAGGCAGGAATGGCAGGTGCAGGTGAAAACCTGAAGCTGGGCTGTCTTAGGCGCTTGATGTGTAGCCACTTTAACCCAGACAGTGGGAGATACACGCATACATATCTATACATAAATATACACACACACACATATATGGATTAGAAGATTTACTGTGTCTGTATAAAACCCTATTATTTATGCTAGGAGTATAGCCTTTACAACAACAACAAAAAAACCCTACAAGATGTCTTTCTAATAAAAAAGAAACTGGGAAACTACCCTGCCTTCTTTCCTCCCCGCTTGTCACATCTCCTTAATGTGGTATGGAAGTTCATTAGTCTCCTGGCTTAAAGGATTCAAGTAGGCTGGATAAACCATAAGATGCCTGGAGATAGGAGAGGTGACTACTGACAAACAGGGGTGTCCAGAGGAGGGCCACAGAGGTGGTTCTGGGGCTGGATCATATCATCAAAGGACTTGGAAATTGGGTTACTTTACCTTGAAGGAAAGGAGTCAGATGGGATGGTGCAGTAGATAGTTCAATGCAAGTGACAGGAGGCAATGGCCACAAATGGGAATGAAGGCACTACAAAGAAAATAAGCCCAAAAGGAGCATTAGGAAGCATTGGAACATGCTGTCCAGAGAGGTTCTGGAGTCTCCATTCTTCGAGAATTTTCATAATCCAGCTGGGCAAGGCCCTTAGCAGAATGCTTTATCTTCACCATTGGTCTTATTGTGAATTTGGAGTTCATACAGATGACCTCCAGAGCTCCTCTCCAAACTAAAGTTTTTTATGATGGCATGATGCTTTTCTGAGGCTTATGGCCATCTTATTCCCATCATAGTTGTGAGTTCTATCCATATTTCTTCTTCCCAAGGACATATCCTAATTCTCAGGGGAAAGGCTGCTTGGGGAAACAGTTTTTTTATTGCTTTTTGTTTCTAAAACATCATCTGCCTTATGTATGTACATTATCAGGTGATTATGCAAGCTCTGAAGAAAATTTCTGCCATTTTGTCTATATTAGCTAGTTAAACACCACTGGAGACTGTTCCTGGCTATACAGCAGGACTAGCTATACTATTAGATTTTTATCCTTGTGTTCAGCATATTTTTGCTCCATGCTGCAGCAAAACACACCCAACAATGTCTCAGACATAAATTTCAAAATAGTCAGAAACTATCAATTCTTCTTATCTGTGGTACTCTTGTTTTGGAGTCTTGTCAACCGTATGGATATTGGCTATTCCTTGACCCAAGTACCATCAAATGTCTCTTGATATATTTTAATTCACAGTATGGTCACAGCCTCAGTGTTTAGGCAACTTTCAGGCCAAAAGGGCAGCCTCAGGATGTACTGGCAGTTGTGCACCTTGATGTATATTGTGGGGAGGAGAATTAACCTCAGTTTTTAATTTGAGTAATTAAATCCCATCTGATTTCTGGTTTAGGCATGTATTGCCTTCCATGCACTGAATTTTTAGCCATTGGAAAGCTGCAGCCTGATTTACATAGCACTGAAGTCATTGGACACTGTCACAAAAGCTTTTCTTTTTAATCACTTGCATTTGTGTTGTGGCTTGCCTTCTACAAAATCTTCAGTAATTTCAATCATTTCTCCTTTATTCTTTAATTATTTTAAATGTAAATTAATTTGATCTACAGCCTGCTGGCTGTGTCACTATTTGAGACAATTACATACTAGCATAGTTACTCTTTCAAATTGATAGTGGCTAATACAATTATATGCTTTTTTTCACTGATATCTGATCTGTTAATTAACTGGAAAATATTTTGATTGGGGTGACTGCTTACTCAAATTATTTAATTGTTCCATGCAAGGCTGTCAGAAAAAAAAAAATGTAAATGAGCCTAGGAAGTTCTATGAGATTTCACAGTAATAGCTCTTCAGGTTAGGGATAGAATTAGACAGAGAAATAGCAAGAGCAACTTGGAGCCTGCAGGAAAAGAAACTAGCTCACATTTTAATTTCAATAAAAATAATCATAGGAGCACTTAGGTCTTGTCTATCCCTTTTCCTCCTTGATTTTCTTACATTTTTACAAAGCAATGCTCTCTTATCCCATACTAAAGGAGTATCTGTGTAGCAGATGAAAGTTAAGAGAACTGAGAGCATGATGTAGGTAAATTGGAAATTAGGTTTGTACCTGGTTAACTGGACAGGACTTCTTTCTGATCTTGGGTAGGCTTTTTATCCTGAATTGACTGGCTGTCACTGGTGAACTGAACATGACAGAAAGCTGTAACAAGTTTTTTTCAGCTGTGAGTTTTACCTTTACTTCATGCACAATACTCTGGACATTCTTTCTTCAAAAATATAAAGATCCAGTTATTAAATGCTTTTGGTTTCTGACTTCTCTATAAGTACCTTATTTTCTCCAGTCATTTTCAAGATTTCAGGCTAAGATCACCACTGCCTCTTATATAATTTTCCTACCATGAAGTTGTTTATGTGTATTGTTTACCCAACAGACATTTTTCTTTCACTTGGTATATTCATTACTAAATAATTCTGTGAGAAGATACAGGCCACTGATTTTTTGCAATTTGCATCCCCATACTCTAAGCTATGTTGAAAGCAAAGCTTTTTGGTCCTCTTGCTTTGGAAGTACATTAATATTTCTATGACCTTTACTAGACGGCAGATGAGAAGCATTTAGGAATAAAATAACAAACAAACCAAAGGAAACCAATTTTTTAAAACGTGTATTTCTGAAAGGAGCTAGAGGAAAAAGAATCTAGTCTAAAAAATACGAACTTTAGAGTTATGATAATTGCTCTATTGTACCTATTTTCCCATATCAAAATGCTTTTTTATGATCAATCCACTCAGCATAATGCATAAATATATTTGAAAGGGTTTAGTAGCTATGCATACAAAATATATATAGATAGTATTTAGAGATATTTAGAAAGAAATAGAATAGTTTAAGACATGATTATTTACTGTGCACATCGAAGTGATCATATTAAAAGCATGGTCACTATACTAACAACTACTTTACACAAAACGACTTCAAATCATTTAACTTCCAGAGTCTGCTGGTTCTAAAGAGAAATTCTGTGAAACAAGATGCAGATGCAGTGACTTGTGCATGGTGTAAATCCCCTGCTTTAGAAGACTACACTTTCAGAAGACCTTAGATGACTGTAGGAGGAAAACCAGCTAAATTCTACCCAGGAAACCATTTCTCTCACAGCAGCATTGTTTTTCACTGCTTTTACTACACACCAGAAGCCAACTCTGTTCCTGTTCATCTAGCTGTCGATTTTTGGATCTGTTCTCAAAGGAACAGTTTCAAAAATCATTTCTAGTGACTTGAAATTTGACTGCTTTATGAACCCTGCGTACAGTTTAACACCACCTATGATTCAGCAAGGCATTTAACAACTGGAAACCAAAAGTTGCCTCATGAACTAAAGTATTCATTCAGTGATTTCCATTTCAGGGAAAAGAGATTATTTAATAAAAAATTGTCTTTCATAAACCTTCTAACATATACTACGCCACAGCATCAAGTGAAAGGATATTCAGGGCAGGGCAGGATGTGTGGGTTAATTCTCTTTAGGGTAGTGTAGAAGAGTCATAAAATTATAAAATAGCAATAACCAGATCATGATACCGTGAATCTCATGAATCTAGAAGGATTCAGATTAAACGAATTGTTACTAGTTACAGGGTGGACATGATGACAAGAATCCCCTTCTGTCTTTACTATCAAGAGCAATGCTATTGCATCCAGCAGATTTGGGCTAGACCTTATATTGAGTGTGTCACGTACTTATTTTTTAATTACTACTTTTGTTACTTCTTCTACATGTAAATTTTCCCTCCTTGAGATTTCAGGGAATACTATATTTTAGTTTTAGGGAAAAAACAGGTTATTTTATGATCATAAGAACTTCTTAATGGGAAAGAAATATTTGAAAACATGACTATTGTTGTTTTCGCTAGTTTATTTTAGGTGAAATGAGGGATTTCTTTATAGTTTGGATACAAACATTTCCCTTGCACTTGGTCTTTAAATCCTAGAAATTTTTTTATTTTTTACTGAAATGTTCAGAGAAACTGAAAATAACTAGAAACCAACTTTAAAAATACTTTTCTTCCTCATTGTTAAGTTTTGGGTTTTTTTCCTTAATAAATGTCCTCAGCTTGATCTATCAGTATGAAGAAGTGTAAAACATCCTTACATTTTTTTACAATTTGGATTTCTCTAGAGGATTTCTAAGACACAACTTCCCCTCATTAGAGCCAGAGGTTCTGGCTCTTAATCAATCCATAAAATCAGAGGAAACTATGCTGAGTTATCCAACTGAGAACCCACCCATTTAAATATAGCTCCCATTTTCGTAGATTACTGTGCATTAATTATGCCATGTGTAAAATGTTTTTATACATAAAGCAACCCATCTGAACTTACTCAAGCAATGGCATCTGTCTTTGCAGTCAGTGTTCTCAGCCCAGTGCTGGTTTAAAATGTAATCTGTTTTCATCAGCTAGTTTGAATGGATTTAAGTTTAAGTTTCTGTTCAAGATACAGCAACTGCATTGCACAGACAGTTCCTACATCTGTACCTAATGTCGCGTCACTCTTTGCACTACACAACTGGGGCGCTGAAAGATTTAATTGGAATCCTCCTCAAGCATAGAACAACACAGCCTTTGTAACCAGTAACAATCTGCAAATATTTTTAAATGGTACATCATAATTTTATAGGACATAATAAGCCAAATTTGCAGAAGTGCCTATGTTTTAATCTAAAATATTCACTGGCTTGTATACATGTGTAGCTCCAAATGAAGAAGAACAAAAGGCAAAAGGAGGTTGCAACCTTCCTCCACCTCAACATATGCTATAATTTTGCACATGTACACGCTAAGTATGAATTTAATGCATACAGAGACAGTAATTAGATGAAAGCATTTCTTTTAAAAATCTGGGACTGGTGATTTGTGCGCAAGGAAAATATGGAAAGCTGGACGTGTAGAAGTTTCTATGTAAATCAGACATTTAAAAACTGGTATCCTTCTGCCCCACTTCAGGATAAACAACTTTCTACAGTCCTATTAGGGGAAATGGTATACCCTAGTGTCTTGCTTAGCTGTCATCTCACATTCCCTAGGGGCTTGTATATCCTCTGTGACTGAGATTTGCACAGCAATGTCAGGGATTTGGATGCTTAGTTCCCATTATTGTTGCTGAGGATCTAATCCCTTTGTTAAGGGATGTTATTTCTTTCTGAAGATTTTGTGTCTTTTGGCTCTGTGGTTTATTCTCCCTACCTTTCAGTATTTCCAATAAGTCTTCAGTCTACTCTTGAAAGGGTCTTTCACCATTGGTGCACTTTGTAATCCTTCACCAAGAGACCTTAAGTGGCTGCAAAAAAATTACTTCTTGCAAACATTTTGACACATGCAAGTACCTTAAAAGCCTGGAGAAGCCTTTACTGGAGAAAAGCAAGCATTAGAGGTAACAGAGAAGGAATATAGATTATTCAGATAATACCACAGACCTCAGGACAGAAAATTCTGAGGAATCTGCAAGGCTGTCTGAATCAGAATAACTAGTTGCACTATTTTGGCCCCTGGAGCACAGTAGAACTTCTTGACTGACAAATTTGCATTTGATCTTCTCTTTCTCTGGCATACTTCTTCCTCAGGTGGTCTACACCAACATCAGAAAATAAACAGTACCAAGACAAATGCTTAAGTAGAGGTCCTCCATCTCCCATGTTTAGATTTTCCCTATTCAGATTAAGCATAAAAGAATTTAAGCATGAGTGTAAGGTGTACATTCTTAATTAGCCTCCAAACCAGGGAACATAACTTGGCTCCTTTTATTCACTACACACACAAAGCCAGTACAGGTAAAGGTTAAAATCTCATTCTGTGACATTTAACCATCTTTGCAAGGCACACTCAGAACAGCTTGACGAGGGCTGCTGCCCTGTAATGGTTTCATAGTTAATAATACATTCACAAATGTGTGTCCACATCTTTGTGTGTGTGTATGTGTGTGTGTACACAAAATGTTTATGTCAATATATGGAACAGCTACGGCATCATTTTCCACCTTACTTAACAAGGCAATCTAGTACAGACAACAAATTTCAAGACTTTGAATTATGTCTCTTCTTGTTCTTAATATGGTTTTAACTGTCAATGTTAGTAAGTCATAAATATGAGAATAATGCAATAAGGACTACCACAAAAACCCACTTCTGCATTTTTTTTTTTTTTTTTGTTCTGTATTTAAAGTGTCTGCACATCTTCATACATTTCCTTCCTCCTCACTGTCAGACACTGAGGCTCTCAGTTATCCAGGTAAAAAGGACTGGCATTCTCTAAATTGTAATAGATTTTTATTCTGCTTTGAAAGAAATCTGAGGACCAACTGGAGTTGAGAAAAAAGTCCTAGGTGCTTCTACTGAGTCAACTTCCATGTTTTGCTATGTATCTGCAGTCATATAAAGATGGGGAAAAAAATTACTTTTAAAACATGCTCTCATATTCCTGAATATTCTCTCTTTTTCCCTCTCACTGCTTTCTTCACAAACACCTATGTCCATTGGCTGCAGAGAGTATTAATAATTTGCAATATTCCACAGTATTAGAATCAGCCCCCTTAAGATCAACGGTGGTAAATCTTCCTGAAGAGCTTCTCCAGCCTTTCTTGACCACACACACACACACACACACACACACACACACACACACACAGACACACACACACTCAGACACACACTCACACACACAGCTGTTTCACAACTAATCTGTACACTACATGTGCAGACCTGCCATGACCATGCCAAATGCTTTCAAGCACATAAGACGCTGTGGTGCCTGAAAGTCATGCTGGAGATTTGGCTTTCAAGCCTTCTAAAAATACTTTGTTTGCACTGTCACCTCTGCTTTAGATGCCTAGTTCTCGTGGCTGACACAGAACTGACCACAGTCATTTATGTTCACTCACTCTCCACATAAAAAACACTTTTTTGACCTAGAGATGGCTTTTGAAATCTTCAAAGCAGCATGCTGAAAGCTGCTTCTCAACTCCCTCAATAATCAAGGAAGTTATTCTCTCAATAATCAAATAAAATCTAGCACTATCTGAGATTAACTATGGTGAAACCAATGGAACCTGAGATGCAGTTGGATTTATATTTTCCAGGTAGCAATGGACACAAGACAAAACAAGTCAAAAAACATTCCTTCCTATGCAAAAACTAAACAAATCTGCCAGAATTTAATTGCACTAGGGGACTTCAAAATTTTCTGTCTTCACCTTGGGACTACCTGGAAATAAAAATAGATTAAAAATATATCAATAAAGTCTGACATATAAAACCACTTTTCATATTCAAAGATGAGAAAAGCATATTTCTACTGTTTCATATCTTATACAATCCTGTTGACTTCAGAACGCTTGACACTGGTGTACAGGATTTTGCTGCACATCGTGTGTGAGCACCATGCAATAGAAATACAGTGCAGAAATGGTTGCATGCTGCCTGGTCTATCTGATATTGCTGATATTTGTGACAGGAATATTTATTAGAGCAGGTTAGCAGTACACAAAACACTCCATTTGACACCTGTAGTTGTCTTCAGGACACTGACCATATGTTGTAGACAGCAGTTATAAAACATCCACCACATGCAATCACTTGCTACTTTCTGAGAAATTATTACAATCATTGCTTGAGAATGAGCAAAGAGACAAAGAAAGGGGCCACCATTTAAAAAATGGTAAGGATGAGATCACATCCTACATCAAAAGCACATGGACGTAAATTGTCTGACCCCAAATTATAGGAATAATCTCTCTTCTCTTCAACTCTCCACTATAGTCTAGCTTGACCTGTGACCCCTGAAATCAGCAGGAATTATTATAATTTATTTTATAAAGGGAAGGAATCAAATGTTAAGCATGTCTCTTTTACGGGCATCAGTAACTAATATTGAGGGGAGATTCTCAGCATCCATCATAGTTTTATACAGCAGTTTCATGAAGGACTAGAATGTTACATCTTAGCTCAGTGAACACTAACTTACTCCACAAGTAGGACCATAGACCTATAACAATTTTTGAATCGGGGATACTATCTCCTCAGGGAAATGTACCATATAAGTATATTTGCTCAGGCAAAGGGTGGCAAAACCTGCTCTGCAATCTCTGACTATGATTATGCTTGCTAGTTTATTCCTACACAACCTACTTCAAAAAGGTCAGGAGATTCTGTCCTGGTTCTGGAAAGTATCCATTAGCACAGAATGAGAACACTGCTCTTGCTATACATTAAAAATGAAGAAAATTCCTCCTCTGTGAACTACACCCACAGTAACATCTGTGTAAAGTAAAAGGAAGTAACTGATGTGTTTTCTTCAGATCACAGTGGTGCCTGTCATTTTTGCTCTTGAATTCTGGTACCTGAATGAAGCCTCTCAATGATCTTTGCTAAGATGCATTTGCCTTTTTTATTTGTCTGTGACATTTACAAGCAATTTAGAATTGCATGAGACTGCTTTGAGTTCAGCTTTATCAGACTATGGAGAATCGGGACTTTGTTGCCTTTCACTCCCTGTCAAGAGCAGCCCAGGTGACTACAGGTGACTGCCTATTTTCCAAGTATAACCACAAGAGAAAAAGAGCAGAGGTGACTGGATGGAGGGCAGCAGAAAAGTAAGTCAGGGCATTCATCAAAATGGTGAAACTCTTGACAAGGTGAACTCTTTAAAAGCCAAGCAGATCCGTAAGTCTCCTCAAGCCTTTTCTGGATACTTTTCACTGACAGTGCTGAAAAAAAGTGTGATGTGTTGTGAACAGAATCCTAAGGCCAATTAAAAGTTTAATTACAAGACAAATTTCTCAGGAAAACATGGAAACTTGGAAAGGTGTCACCTTATCCTAGATCACTATAGATAACAAGAAAGCAGAATCTAAAGCACAAAATCATAAAGGAGAGAGGAGAAACAAATAGTTAAGCTATTAGTGAGAAAGGCTAAGTTAGTTCTTTGCCAGCATCAGAAGCTCTTCATGCTAACAAAAGGAAAAGGATTTTTCAGTGATTTTGAAGTGTCCAGATCTTTTGAAATCAGTAAGTTAGATATCTAAATAAATTGGCCCACAGTTTTAACCAGCCTTGTATGGAAGAGCAAGAGAGAATAAAGATTACTAATTCACTTCATGAGGCAGCCATGATAGTGATGGGGAGCTATGATAATTTCACAGTCACAGGGTCCCAGGCTACATCAGTGTGGTGGCATGGTATAACTTTGTTTCTCACTGCCTTTTAAGTGAACCCACCCATTTTTAACAACCACTTTTTCATAGAAGATACCTGTTTCATAAGTCTGCCAGGACCAACTGAGAAACTCCACACTGTTTTCTTTTGGGCATTCATGGGCCTCTTTGAAAAAAACAAAGACATTTGTTATTAAAAAAAAAAAAAGTCACTTTCCCAACACATAACGTACAGTGTTTCAGAAAAATTCTAAAACCTCAAGAACATTTCAGAGTAGCATGACAGTAATGTGGTGGGATCCAATCCCAACTGTTCTGTATTTTCTAAGCCAATAGAATGTCATGTGTAACATTTAATTGTTCTTTAACTAAATAAATGCAATTACGATTTTCCTTGTAATTTTTCTGAACAAGCTGAGAAATATACCTCATACCTACCCATGCATTCCTGCAATTACTGATGGGGATGTTGATGGAAGATTGGAATTTGCCGGGTGAGTTGCTGACCAATGAACCTTGCCAGTGTATCCAGGGATATTTGGAGTGCTAAAGGAAGCAGTTAAGAGGGGGATGGGGGTGGAGAAAGGGCAAATTAAATGACAATAGGCTTGAAATATGACTTATAGATAAGTTCTAGAATGGATAGGGTTTATCAAAGATGGATGGGGTAAAATCTCCTAATAACAAAATGAGAAGTGCTTAGAATGTATAAACTGTCGTAGCTTCTTTAAGGTCAGGGAGACAACTTTACGATGATCTAGCTGATGATCTGGGCCAAAATCTCTGACATTGTAAAGGTGAGCTCTTTAGAGAATTTTTTTTTCTTCGATCTGTTTAGGTTTAGTATCTGTATGACATTCATGATTAGAAGCAACATCTAATCACAAAGAAAAAATGAAGTCACAGAGTTTGCATAGAGCACAAAAAGCAAGGAAATATTCTTTAAAAATGTGATACAGATTTAGCTCATATTTAGTTTCCAGCTTCAGATATGGAATTTACATAACAGACTTTAAGCCAACAGGTGTGATTTCTCATGGGCTAAAACATAAATGATTTCCCAAATTATTCTAAGGTTCTCTAAATTTCCCTTAGAATTTATTAAGATGTAGTATTAACAACACTGCTTAGACACCAACTTTAATTCTAGTGTGAGTGTACCACTGAACTGAGACAGTATGCACCACATCTTGGAAAAAAAAAAAGCCTTTTGTAAATTCTGATGCTGTTTTAATGTGAAAATGAAAAGCAGAGTTCCTTAAAGACATGGAGTAAAAGAACTCTACATATCTGAAGCAGCACAAAGAAAATTTTGATAACAGTTGTTGCAAGATGAAGCAGAGATGGACAAAATTAAAGAAAAAAAAGGTACTAATATGAATTCAGATAAATAATCTGTGAGTATTAGAAATAAAACAATATAAACCCCCAATATAGTACCTTTTTTTTGCAACTCAAAGATTTTCAGAAAATATAATCAATATTGTTCTATATTCACATCTCAAAGTAGGACACTGTTGAACTATACAATTATACATAGGACACACGTGAATTATGCATATACATCCAGATTGCCCATACACATGGAGGTAAAGGCTCACAACAAGCTGTTTTATCTGCTGAATCAACTAAATATTTGGGATTATACACCTCGCTTCTGTTAGTCATTTGTGGGTCTTCACACCATATAACTGATAGTAGTGCCTCCTTTCAAATAATTTCTGAGGTATTCTTTGTTTCCCCTGTACTCCGTGTAAAAATAAACAGTTTCTTTAATTATAAAGTGCATAGCATTACTAGTATCATGCAGCTGATGAGCTCCTTCTCCACAACTAAGTTCAGCACAGGATGCAAAACGGACACGTGAGAGATACAGTTTATCAGACTTTGTGTATCTCTGACTTTTGTAGTGGGAAACTTGGCTGTGAAATTCCCAACCAGAATAGAATGAGAAAATGCTGTATCTACCTACCAGAGTTATAACACAAGACTCCGAGTCAACTGTATTTGGCATGGGGGCATTGGTGGTATCTGTTGTAGTCCTTGCACCCATAGTTAGCAGAAGGACCACCTAATTCTCTGTCTTAGTTTGGAGTAACCTTGTACTAACCCATACCTTCATACACTGCTACACTCCCTGTGCCATGCTCCAGTCTATGGCTCTCCAGAGAAGATGGCTCTGTAGAATCAGTACAAAGGTTTTGTAGCACTTGGAAAGCTGTTGCCTATAGGGAATCACTAAGTAGTTGGCTGGGCAAGGAACAAATTTGCTCTCTGTCTTGACAGCAGCTGTGCAGGGGCAACAAGTGGCTTGAAAATCTTTTTCAGCAGTAGAACATGTTTTCAGAATTGGCCAAAATGGGTTGCATTCAAATTTGCTTTTTCATGTGGAAGTAGACAACTGTTAGGTTACATGCACATTAGGTGACTGTAGAAATTTCTCTCTGTATATCAGGACCCCACCAAGGGACACAATGGATATTGGGTGGTTGTGACTGTAAGCACATGAATTCATCCAAAACTGAAAATATACCTGATACCACTCTGAAGGAATCAGTCAAACTGCGAACCCAGTTTTATTACCCTGGTGATGGGCTACATACCAAGATACATCTGACACATGTCATGAAATTCCAGTGATCTCCTTGGAAGTGTACAGGCATCACAACGAGAAGTAGATGACAAGAAGTCCTATATTAGCTTGCAGAATTTTATAAGCCTATTTGAAATTAGATCATGTAATAACTATACAAGTGTGAGGCATCTGATTGATAAAATCTTCTCGCCTTCAAACTTGCAAAAGTAGAAGGAAAAAAAAAGCATGGGCAAATGTGATGCAAAAGTCGATCTAAGAAATGACCCAAGATGAAGATTTGTTCTAGACTGTTAGAAACAATTGACAGAAGTTGGTACATTCATAATGAATGTGGATCTGTAAAAGAAGAGAGCTGAACAGAGAGAAGCTAAAGGTACCAGGAAAGTAAGCAAGGTTACACTACAGTAAAGCAGCTGCTCTCCTGGGAACCTGCAAAGAAGATGCAAAACTGTGCTGCGGTTATGTAGGTGATAAAGCAGAAGAAACTGATGTTTAAAAAGTACCCCTTAGTGTTTTTGTGTTTTTGGTTTTTTGGATCATGCTCTCTAGGTCTTATGTGCTTTCTCGGATGAGCTGCTAACCCATTGTTGCTGCTGAAGAAAACAACTAAGTGCCAGCCTACCACTGGGCAACACACAAAGTTCCTCTGTGGTTATGCTGCCGTCATCAAGCTCTCTTTCTGTAACCATGACATATTTCTCGTTCATACACTTCCTTGTTATCATCCTAGCAGCTCTTAGTCCCAACAGTAACAAATATATAGTGTTGACAGTTGAATCTGTGCAGGTACTAAGATTTTTCAAGTGAATTGTAGTGATTCTGAGCGCCTCTGCTTTTTACGTCCATAGAATCATAGAATCACTAAGGTTGGAAAGGACATCTAAGATCATGAAGTTCACTGTTAACCCCCCTCATAAGACTTGGTGCTCCAGACCCTTCACCATCTCCATTGCCCTTCTCTGGACATGTTCCAGCACCTCAGTGTCCTCTTGTAGTGAGAGGCCCAGAACTGGACAGCAGATTTGAGGTGGAGCCTCACCATCTTGGGATGTCTTTGTAGATTTTTATTTCCTGGCAATGATCGGGAAGGCCTTAATTTAGTAGGCCCTCCATACTGATATTTAGAGCTATTTGAGATGCCTTAAGGTATCTGAGATAATTCTCTATAACACAGGACTCACAGGGGATACATATTGTTCAGAAGCAGCAGCTGAAAGTGATGGTCTAGAGTGCCTCCAGGGTATTGGATGCACAGGTTTGCCACATAAATTCTATGTCACCTATTTATATAGGAGTGAAATCTAGATTTCCCCCAAATAATCTGTAATTATTGCAAACCTTGGACCTAGCACTTCAGCTTGAGCAACGGAGGTGTCCAAGTACTTTGTGCAAAAATTCCATCTAGTGAAATATCTGGTAGATGCTTACCTTAACACTTACAAGCAAGGAGTTCTTAACATCCTACTCTTTCTTATAAACACTCCTGTATAAATGCAATAGAACTAAATCAACATATGGAGCCATTATAACTCTTTTGGTTATTGCTATTATAAAATAGGCCTCTCAGATCTCACTCACAGTATATAAGACTCGCAACTGGTTTCCACCTCAAATTCTCTTCCAAATGTAACACATTTGTGCCTTTCTACATCCTTTTTGCCTCTGTGATCCTATTTGCCCAACAGAACAACCTGTGGTAAAAATGTCTCAGGCATGATCTTGTGTCAGGAAATTCGCACACTCCCTTGTGTTGTGAAAGAATATAACTAAGATTACTTGTGAAGACAAAATGAAGTGCTTTAATGTGGAGTGGAGAATAGGACTGACAGCATTCTGGGTTTCATTTCAAACCCATGTCCCTCAGCCATCAAAGCAGGATAGGGAATGGGTACTTAAAAATGGGTTTGGGGCTCCTGAAAAGATAAAACCATCAAAATAGCAACTCCCCCAAATACTTTGAATCATGTTGAACTGGAAAATTTTATTTCTACAATTTCAAACAATTTTATTCTGCTTTCAAAATTTTCAGTCTCCATTTGTAGTAAGGGGTAATATTTTTTCAGACACAAGAAAGCATTTCAAGCCAGCAAAAAAATCTCATTTGGAAAATGCCAAAGTAGGATATTTCAACATGCGCTTCCCTCCACACCCCCTGAATGAGTCAAACTGGAGAACCACTAAACAGGCATATATGGTAGACACGCTGTCAGTTTATGAAGAAAGAATACTTTGTGAGGAAGCTCTACAGCAGCCCTTGGAAATGACTGTGCAGGTTGCAAGACAGCAGAATGGCCTTTTCTCAGCTAATTGTGGCCTGTGAGGTTTCTGATAACTTGAATTTCCAAGGCATGCATGCACACAGTCAATTGGAAAATGACTACACTGAAGAAATATGCAAAATCACTACAGATATACTGATGTGATAGTAGCATTTTGCTCAATGTGCTTGAGAAACCATGAATAAAGGGTAGTTTCAGAGAATATCTTTGTGCAAGAACTGCAGGACTTGAAACACTTAGGACTTCATCTTCCTAGCAACTGCATGTTTACCATTTCAATCAAGTGCTTTTGATCATATCCTGTTGTCTTCCTCACACACACAACGCCTCTGGCACTGGACAGGTCACTTCAGCCTTGTTGGTCTGTACCTGTCAAAAACCAATATTGTAACCTGTTTTACCAGTGTTCTGGCATTAGCTGATGTTTCAAAAGCGCTACTATGTAACTAACACTTGGGGAGAGAGCACATGCATTGTGTAAGCACTGCCCTCTACTGTGGATTAGGAGTGCTGAGGAAGGAGTAGAAAGTTTTGAAAAGCTGATGACTGCCACATTTTTTACTTAATTGAGGAGGCAGAGGCTTTTACTGCGGAACAAGAAAACATAGTCACTGTCCTAGCTGCTTTTGTCAAATGTCAAGAGGCAGATTCCAATAGGCACTACAGTGAATCTGGAAGTTGTTGTGTTATAACACCAAAGGCACACTAAAGAGAAAAGCACAAGTCAGATATAGGGAATAAACTGGATTCATATGAACTGTTGCTGCGTACGCTGGAATGCACTAAATGTGCTACATTATTACTACATTAAGTTCTGCCAGCTCGCTAAAGGTGTAAGGGAGCTCTGACAATACCAGGGAGAGGAGTTATTTGTGCCTGTCAGACCAGAGCCCAGCCCATGAATGCTACAGAGGAAATCCCCATCACCAAAGCGTGGGAGGCTTTTTTCCATTGACCCTTAAAACACCTGCAGAATCTAAAATACCACATAGAGCATAACCTTGTTTCAGTAGCTGATTGGAGAAGAAGTCAACAGAGGAAAAAAGCTGGTGGCTAGGGGTGAAGTAGATTTATACAAAATAAAATACACATATAAAGATTTTTAAGAAAAAAGAACAGCAGATGATTATGTTGGAAACCCCTATGATCCAATAAAAGCAGTTTCTCTACAGTTTTCAAAATCGTTGAGTTCAAAATGCACTTCTAAATTAGAAAGACAGTATTTCAAAGTAGTTGTTAATAACAAGAAACAATGATTTTGGTCATTGCTTATTTTCACTTTTTAATAACATGGTACTTCTCAAAAGTGCTCAGAGAATTTATCAGTCTGAGTCTTCTTGGAAGTCACTGTAGCTCTGCTGCAAAATTTCCTCTGAAAATACAATGTTTTTCCAGTATTTGGACTGTCCTCCTCTTCCTTGGTATGTATGTGGGTTGGAGCAGCAGTTAGACACAGGAGATCAGATTGTGGTGTTTGTGGCCAGATTTTCACAGGAGCTTAGCGATCACTGTGCACACAGAATGTGAGCTCTTTCAGAATTCTGGTTTTCATGTGTGGCTGCCGAGCTATTTTTGAAAGCTTGGCTAGCTGCACAAAACATACTAATTTAGCACTCAGTTGCTTACCTAACTAATATATCAGTAGTTATGTGACATATAAAGCCAAATGCTGTATTCACCTTCCACAAATAAATGAATATTATAAGGAAATCATTAACAATCAAACTAATAAGAAACAAATATAACCATATATAAGCAAAAATAACCAATTAAAACAGACACATTTAAAGTTTAAAGACACACAGAGTTTAAAGTCTTGTAAAAGAAATCCCAGAGGTCTCAGTTCTGCAAAATATGTTAACAGATTCTCAATCCTATCCCTGTTCAGGAAACCTTGTTAAGCAGATACCTTTAACTCACTGATTCCAACGGAATTTATACTTCATAGGTTTGAAAAAACAAGAATGCAAATACAAGAGAGTTTACAGTTGGCAGACAAGTAGAGAAGGTAGGGGGAAAAATGAAGAAAAAGAAAGTATGCACAAAAAAATGGTGTATTTCAAAATACTACAAAAGCAACTTGAGCCACTGGGCAACTGTTATCCAGTATACCTAAAAAAATCACATAAGCAACATACATTGAAAATACAAAAAGCATCAGTGCATTCAGCTTGGAACCTCATTCATTAGTGGGGTAAAAAGATAAGTTTCTCGCCTACACCACACGTTTTCTGACAATGTAGTCCACTCAATGAAGCACTGAGCTGTACAATGAGATTGTAAGTTTTATAAAAAATTTTATGAGGTCTCTTGGTGAAAGAGGACTGCATCAGAGAGATTTTCAGAATGCTTGTCCACAACAGCTTCCTAATTGTTTGACTGTCACTTTTTTGAAAAAAACCCCCTTATTTCTATGTTACCCTTAACAAAGAAATGGTAGAAGATTCCAGCTTTTAGGCATACACTGTAGTATATCTGGGGATGAAAAAGAGCAACAAGTTCATTCTAAAGCAAATTCAGAAGTGCATATACAAACCATGGATATTAAGAATCCTGCTACATTCCAGGGCTGGAACAGACCTCAAGAGACTATGCCATTCATGATTTTCCCCAAAGGCAGGTTTTAATAAAAGAAGAGTATGAGAAGAACTGAATTATGATCCAGAATTTTTGGTCAAGTGCGAAGATGAAGAGTCTGATCCAAATAGCAGACCCATAGCTCTCTTTGGGCAATTTTCACTGATCCTTCTAGACTGCCACCGGATTACCCACACAGTTATTTATAAGTTAATATTCATAACTTTAGCACTTCTAGATGAATCACAACATTTAGGACATGGCTTTTTACATGTGCTGAAAGCTCCCACAGTTATTCCATATCTGAACCACTGAGAAAAGCTGGATAGCACATAATTATGATTCCTAAATTTTCATTTTTATTTCAGCCTAATTTTTAAGAACTATGACCATCACTTTGTCCCAATTAATATTATATGAAACCAAGTTTGAGCACAGCACTATTTTAAAAGCCTAAAGATGAAAGTTCAGTTAAAAAAATAGCACGTTTGGGCTCAGGATATGTGAAGTTTCATTCTTAACTGTGCTACAGAGTCCCAGTGGGAATTTGGTGAACGACCTTACCACTTTTCACCTGAATTTACATCTGTAAAACTTCCAAGTTGCATGGTAAGGACTTCAGAATATTATCTAGAGTGCTGGATATATGCACAGCAGCTCTTCACAATGCTGATCTTGTATTAAGGGCTTTTAGGCTCAACTACAGCACAAGTCAAGACTTTATCTTTTTTCTAATTCCTTAAGAAAAAAAAGAAGAAAAACAGAAGATGGTTTCCTGTTCTGCCAAAAGGAAGAGAGGGTGGGTGCAAGGCTAACATAAAAAACATGCCCAGGTTCACCACTCTTCCTGTTTGTCTCTGCAGCTACATGACAGATGAAACTTAGTTACTTTCAGCTTTGCTAATAATTTGAATGGCAACCACTTTCTTGCATGGTTTGGGGAAGAACAGTGTCTCACTCTGGAGTAATGCCCAGGCACTGATGCTGTTGTCCAAGTGCTGCAAGCAGGACGTGCTGCTGCTACTCCATGAGAGTAAAAGTGACTATTTACTAAGAGAGCTTTACACTCTATACTTACAAATCATATTTAGGCTTCTCAATCCGAAGTATGTATCTGACTTTTCAAGGATTTTGGTCGAGTTTAACAGCCCCTACACATCTTTTGAAAACTACAGGCAAACACGAAGTGAGAAAAACAAATTATAGGCAAAGTTTTATGCCTTCTGACTTTCTTCTTTCCTCTGCTCAAAATCATAGTAATCTTGATGTGTGACAGTCATGGGCAGATAATAAGTGTGAAAAACTTAATAAAATTTTCCAGATGAAATTGAGTTTTTTTTACACCTGAGTTTTTTTGAGCTTTGAGATGTTAGAACCTTTTAAATCTCAGAGATTTTGATCTCCTTGTTGCCAGAAATCAATGAAATCCATAGCCTAATTCACTAAAAACCAGAAAAATGAGATGCAGCATTCCAGAGAAGGCAATACAGAGCCAGTTGCTCAAACTTACAAATCCTCCATGATACCACGTGATGTAAATAGTCCCAGAAAGGATGTCTGCCTGCAGCAGAGTGCACACGTCTGCTTCTCCTCTTCAAAGCTCCACCATAACAGCAGTACAACCTAGCAGAACTAAGGGTTAACAACTCTGTAACTTCACCACAACTCAGACATCTCTGTTCAGAACTGTATTGTATTCTGTATGTGCTGTATTTTGAAAGCACATTCATTTCTCAATAACCATTTTATACTATTTTTGTTATAATTCAAGCAGAAAAGTTAGATGCAGGCTTTGAGAAACCAGATGACTTGTGCAGAAGGCGAGATAAAATAATCAGAATGGTGCATTATGTCACAAAAGCTTGGGATTAATAGGCTTTTTTGCAGTAATATGGGTCAAATGTGATGACCTTACAATGATTAGCACCTCACTTTACCTGTGAACCTGCTGCTATGTGAAGAATGATGTGCCGTTCCCCACACAAGGTAACAGCATGCAAAAGGACTGACAGACTGCAAAAGGATATACATTCACCCTGAAATAGATGTAAGAAACATAAATGAACAGATCTAAGTTGTAGCTCAGGAATTCCAGCTACTCAAAAGGCAGCTCCCAACAAACAGGAGTGTTCAGCACATACTCTGATATGAGTAACACCCAGCATCAAGTCCTTTCTTCATAACAGGGAGGGCAATATTTCTACAGCTTCTGACCCTCTGCTGTACCCAGTGAGGTATCCTTTCTGTACTTTCCTCACAAACATGAACTGAGGGAGACCATTCCAAGGACACACAGGAAAGTCTGATGCAAAGAGAAATTCTGTTTAAGTAAAAAGAACAGTCTGGTTCCTCTTTTGTTTTATTATTTTAATTCTTGTAATTAAGCTGTTACTTTTGCCATTTTCCTTTCTCAAAAGTTTGCAAATAAGCACTTAATATCATCCCAAGCTACTAAAGACAGGTTTAGGAATGGCTTAAAGTGAAAACCTTCAAAGTTAATGATCTAGCTAAAAGTATGGTTTTCCAATAGCATTCAGGGAGCTTTTGCACACTCAAAGGCCATCTAGTGACTAAAGTTAACGATCACATTCTTTTGACATGGCAATATTCAAATCATACTACTCATCAAACATGCAACAGACCATTAATACTAAAGAACAGGAAACATTTGAAGTATGAAAGTGTGGTACAGTTTGAAAATAAACATTTCCATTCTTTTCACCCAAGATCAGATTTTTAACAGTTTTTTTCCCTTTTGACAAGTACCAAGAACTCAAGAGGCAGTATCAAAATCATGCTAAGAAGTGGAACATAGTGTGCACTGCTTGTCTAGTGAGGCTTTGAAGTTTGCACATGGTTAAGTGCGACTAAGTCTACACCAGCACTGTCTTCAAAATTTACTGCACCAACATAGCAGATAGAAAGTAAATCAAAGATATGTACATTATTCATAAGACAGCTGGTGGAGGCAGCTGAACCATACACTACATGCTCCAAAATTCTAGTTATTTATTAAAATGGTCAACAAGAAAAAAAACACAGAGATGAATGGCCCTGTGTGCTTGGCATATCCCAAGATGAAAACAATCATCTGCTGAACTTGCAGCACGTAACAAATGACAGCTCTAATACATATGTTAGAGGCTTGGGAAAAAATGGAAAAAAGATCTCTCGTGCTTTTGGCTATTCTTATGATCAGACTGGGATACTCTTACAAAGTAGACATAACAGATTCTAAGTTGCAGTTTACAGGTAAAAAGTTGGAGATACCCACAAGCAAAGGAGACTAAGCGTACGCTCTCCTTTGGCACCAGAAAATGCCTTAAAATTAAATAACATAGTCCAGCTACAGTTCTTGTTTCAGAAAAAGGGAGAGGGACTGCTCGGGCTTAATCAAAATGACAAAAGCTGAAACAACCCAGGGACACTGTACTTACATATGCAAAGGGATATGACAGGTTTGAGAGCTTTGGCTTAGACTTTTAAAGACAAATTGGATCAATCAGGTTTTTTTTTCAACAGACTGAAAATTCTGATAGAATATTTATGAGGTCCCAAAACACAGGTGGTGACAGGTCAAAGTTTTGCTCTTGGAAAAAAGCAGTGCTCATATGAATTTGGTAAAAGACCATGGCAAATTATTAGTTTGGCATATATACTAAATGAACCAGCTCAGCAGGCAGAATCTTATCTTTTAGCCTCTTCTAATACTAGGACTTCAGTAAATTTCATAGGACAGCATAAGCAAGTTTTCTTTAAAACTTAACTACTTCCCTTCTAGCAACACTTATTTCGTTGAGTTCTTGAGAACACAGCAAAATTTAACATGAGGTCTGAGTTTCTCTCTTGGTCTTGCCATCCAGAATTCTATTCCTTTGAAAGAGCATCATTTAAGAAACAATGATAGAACTGAAAGAACAATTTCTTTCTTTCTTTCTTTCTTCCTTTCTTTCTTCCTTTCTTCCTTTCTCTTTCTTTTTCTTTCTCTCTTTCTTTTCTTTCTTTCTCTTTCTTTCACCCTTTTTAAGACTTCTGTGACCTCTTACTGGACTCACCTAAAATGCTTCGCTCTGAGATAGATTTGAATAGGTGAAATACAGAGTAAATAAAAGACATCAATGCAGAAGAGATTGTTTTGGACAGACAACAAAAACACCCTTGAATTTGAGCATGGGTATAATTACTATGGTGTTTTCATAGATGTCATGTCCTAATGCAAACATCAGATGTATGAAATCATGACAATCATTCCCTTTACAGAATTCTTCTGTTCTGCTTTTTATATTTAACACTCTCACAGGAGAACAATGCAGAACATATTTTCGATAGAGGTATTAACTGAATGTCTTAACTTCTCTAGTTATGGAATGTTGCCAAATTAGGCTTCTGAGATAATTAACTATACACAGACTTTGTAAAAAGACTGTTCAGACAACTCCAATATTCAAAAAACCTGAAATTTACAAATCACCAGATCTCTGTGGAGAGGTAAAAGATCTTGTTTGAAATCTGTCTCAGAAGCCTCCAACAACCTAAAATCATAATTACATGCTTCTTGTATGTAACATTAGCTAATTAATCTGACTTAATAGTTTTTTCCAGGCAGCAATCAGAACCATTTGCAAGACTGAATTTTAGTTTATCAAAAATAAATATCATTAAAATTAAAATTTTAAATAATTAAATTTAAAATAATTAAAATAATTAAAATTAATAATCACAAGTAAACTAACTTAATGTGAGATTTGTTAAGGAAGAGCATCATTCCTATCAACCAAATTTTCATCAATATCCTTGTATTCTGTTTTGACATTCTGCATGCATGTCTTCTGTATCAATTTACAGGGAGGGCCAGAGAAAAAATATGAAACATGAACTAATATGAGGCAGTTACTGGAATGTAGTAGTGATCTTTAATGCACACTTGAGGCTGTTTTTACTTGAAAACATTTTTTTGGGTTTACATGTATGATTTACACAAAATTTAGGCTTCCTTTCCTTAGCAAACCTATAAACAGTTAGGAAGAAATTGTTCACTGATGTGGCTTATTTTAGGTTTGGAATTGTATCATTTTTTTGTGAAACACTGGGAAACAGGATCAGCCAACATCTCCCCTGTTGATTTTGGAGGCTGTATTTTGGAAGAAAACATATTATCCCAAGGAACTCCTTTGTAAGCTCTAAATCAATGATTTAAAAAAAAAAAAAAAGTAGAGAAAAAGTTCCCATATAATCATTGATGAATGACATTGGTAGCTAGATTATAAGGACTATGTGATGTAGATATAGAAAGTAACAAAAGTATAGACTGCTATTTTAATGGGAAATGAAAAGCCTGGGATTATATGCTGCCTGCTGGGGAACAAGTAGTTATTGCACAGTTTCACAGGATTATCTTCTTTAAAATGGTCTCACTCAGTAAGTGAAAAAGGTAGCTTCTCCTCTAATAAGCTTACAGTGTTGAGGGGATTTATTTTGTCTGAACTTGAATAATCAGTGAAGTGAGAGGAGACATAAGCAGAGACTGGACACCAGGCACATCACGCCCCTGACAGGCGCGAAGACAGACGTACAGCGTGCACTTTTGGAAACTACAGTTTCTCTTCACTGTCTACAGGGGACATGCAGATGAAAGGCACAGACTGGATACAAGCTTCTAGATAACTAAAGTTCATGGGATGAATCCTATGCTAAATGCACTTAAACATCAGAAATTCTGATTGCTAGAAAATTTTTTTGTAGTCTTTTATGTTCTTTTACCTAAAGGTGCTTAGTAGCAAAAAGAAGGTGGTGAAAAAATGAAGTAAAACAAAAGCAAAAACTGTTTTAAAAATAAATGGTAGCTCATCATTAGTATTTGACTTGTAGACACTGTGCATTGTTTTTGATCCCTTATATTTTAAAATTAGGAGTATTGAGTTTAGAGGGCCCAGCAACAGTTAATGCCAAATAAAAGATTTTCAAACAACTCTTCCAGATTCTTTCACTTGATTCTTTTGTTAATTATTCTATTTCTCTTTATATACAGAAGATAAAGATAACCTATTACCATTACTTCTTGTCTCTCTTTTAGTCTTTTGAAAGAAAAGGCTACAAATGACTCCCCGAAAACTACTTGTAACTAAGCATAAACCCCACCAGTTTACATTGGAGAAGACATGCATGGAAAAATAAGCAACAGAAAAAACCCTAAGCTTTTGAATTAACAAAGAATCATTCTGCTATTGGGCAAGTGAAAAGCAAATGCAAAGTGAAATACGTAATTGTAGGCATGATAAATAATCTAACCCTTAGTGAAACCCTAGTTGTTTTATTCAATGGCACTCAGCCTTAAAGAGATTATTTCAAGTTTTTAATATTATTTCCAGATGACCTATTAGCTTATCAGGCAGTATGCTGTTACACATTTCATTGTTTTATGGATATTTAATAGCACAGATATTGTTGACTATGCTGCAGGCCATTTTTCACAGAATTACAAAATAATCTGAGTTGGAAGGGACCCTCAAGGATCATCGAGTCCAGTTCCTGTCCCTGTACAGGACCGTACCCAAGAGTAACGCCATATGCCGGAGAGCATTGTCCAAACACTTCCTGAAGTCTCTCAGGCTGGTGCTGTGACCACTTCCCTGGGGAGCCTGTTCCAGTGCCCAGCCATTCTCTGGATGAAGAACATTTGTCTAATATCCAGCCTAAACCTCCCCTGACACAGCTTCAGGCCATTCCCTCAGGTCCTGTCCCTGGTCACCACAGAGAAGAGATCAGTGCCTGCCCCTCCTCTTCCCCTCATGAGGAAGCTGTAACTGCAGTGAGGTTTCCCCTCAGTCTCCTCCAGGCTGAACAGACCAAGTGACCTCAGCTGCTCCTCATACAGCTTCCCCTCCAGACCCTTCACCATCTTTGCTGCCCTCCTTTGGACACTCTCTAACAACTTAATTTATTTTTTGATATTGTGGCACCCAAAACTGCCCCCAGCACCTGAGGTGAGGCCGCCCCAGAGCAGAGCAGAGCACAGCAGAGCAGGACAATCCCCTCCCTTGCCTGGCTGGTGATGCTGTGCCTGATGCCCCCCAGGACACATCTGGCCCTCCTGGCTGCCAGGGCACTGCTGACTCATGTTCAGCTTGCCATTGACCAGGACCCCCAGGCCCCTTTCCATGGCACTGCTTTCCAACATCTCATTCCCCAGTCTGTTCATACAACCAGAGCACAGATTCCATGACTTCCCCTTGTTGAACCTAATTTGGCTGGTCATTGTCCAGACATCTAATCTGTCAAGGTCTGAATGTCTGTAAATAGTTCATTTGTTGTTTTTCAAGTTGCATATTTCTTTTCACTTTACTTTACATTTTGTTGCTTCTGATTAAACTTTCATCTTTCTATTTCTACAGGCAGTCAAAAGTTTTAACTTATTAAGTACCTGAGTACTGCATAAGATAATTTTCTATCAGTACTTGAAATGTAGAAGAGGCTAGAATCCTACCTTGAGATACCTCTCACTCAATGTGATGATCACTTCTCGAGAGTAATGATTACTCTGGAGAAAATGCTTATTGCTTCAGCAGAGGAACCATTGGGAAAGGAACTCTTCCTATACAAAGGCCACAGGGAAATTAATATAATGTGACCACAACTATTTCAGTAAGTTCTGCATGAAATTCTTCAACTGAGCCTCTTGAAGATACAGTAAAAGATAAGATCTTCACATGGATAAATAATTGGCTAGAAGATCACAGATAGAAGAAAGGGATAAATAATCAGTTTTCCAGGTGGCTAGAGATCATTGGTAGAGAGACCTTCAGATAACTCATCTGGGCCTAGGACATTTTTGCCTAACATAATCACAAATTAGCTGTAAGTAGGGGGTTGGAATGTAAGTGATGTGCTCAAAAAGCAAATGTATATATTCATGAAGACAAATCTGTGAATCCATGCCTATTAACTAAGACACACAATCTCCTGGTCGTGAATCCCTGATCAACAAATCACCGCATTATAGGAAAATATTTGGAGGAAGGATGATGACTTTACTAACTATCCACAATCTTGGATGAAATGCTGGACTACATGGGCTTTTGGAGAAATCCAAAAATCTAGTAGCAGCATGAGTAAACTACTTATTTCTTTAAAAAATGGTTACTACCAAGTCTGTAAGTTAACTCTATAGTATTTCCTATTTCCCATTTTCCAGCTTTGGAGAAAACTGTATCTTCAGATGTGTTAGCTTCCAGCAGGGGCAAGAAATCATCTCTGCTCTTTATCAGACTTGTCAGATAACCTGGTTCGCTCTGCAATCCCCATAACCTCTGTGTTAATGCCTACAAATAGAAAAATACTTACAAACTGGGCAGGGGGACTTCATCACCAGGTCCCCAGTACAAATACATCTATATGGTCAAATTCTAAGGTCATCCTCCTCCTAACCACTGCAAAGAAAACTTGAGACCACAGAGAAAAGGGTAGAAAATTCTGTTGTCATATGAGTGAGAGAAGGGGACTCTACAGGCAAACACTCTCAAGGCCTGGTCTTCTGGCACGGAGTACCTCCCCTGTACAGACTGAGAATACCTGGAGAATAGCTCCTCAGCTGTCATCCTTTCTCTGACTCTTCAGTCTTAGAACAACCTTTGTCATCAGCTTCTCACATTTGCTTTGCTGTTACAGAGCTTCACAGAGTTTGCTTTGCTCAGCAGATGCAAAAGACTGCTAGAGAAGTTCAAAGTTGTGGACTGCCAAAGCCATAGCACTACCTCTTCTCACAATAGAGAAGCTCTTGTCTGCTGCAGATGTTTTATATACCACAGATCGTCTTTCTCAAAGGCTGCTTCTGTCTCTTTTTTTTTACATTCATCCCAGACACAGTGGAGAAAGTGACTGTAGAATTTGCTTGCAAAATGCCTGACTGATCTCTCTTTCAGCACAACTTCCCCAAATGACTTAGCTGTGGAATGTCTTGGGACTGGTATCTAGAAAGGTTAGTAACTTACATCACATGCCTGGGGGCTGGTAGTTGGGCTCTGAATCATACAGCTAAAATCTGCAATTAGTTTATTCAGGCTCATTAAAAATAGTACCTAAAAACTCATCTACTTTTTATATCAATATTTACACATCTGTAATTAATACCTCAGCATCACAGGAAAACTTGTAAATGCATACTAGATTTGGAAGAACACTTACACCACTTCCCTAAGAAATTTATGCTGCACTATATCTGTTTCAATGTTTGTCCCTGAGTTCAGTTTGGTTTTTCCTGACAGCTTCAGCAGGGTCAGCATTTTAGTCTAATAGCGAACTTTCCCAAACAAAATAACATCAGAAAGCCACCAGACAGTTTCTATCTGCTTCCTGGAACTACTGTCCATTTCAGAGCACTTTCTTGACTTTTAACTCAGATTACTGACTTGATGACATTCACTTTCAGATTTTGTCTGTGTTCATTTCAGGTGTGTCTCTATGTCCCAGAGTATGTCTCTCTCTGCCTGCTTTCCTTTGCATTGGAAAAATTATTGGGCAGATAAAATTGCTTATCTCAAATCTTCTTTCCCCTTCACTTTTCCAGAGGCTTGCAGAAAAAAACAGGTGAACATTTCTGACTGATGTCTGTGGTCTAATTTTCATATGTAAATGAAGAAAACAGTAAATGAGAAATGAGTGAAAATTACATGGTATAGGCAAGAAAAAAAGAAAAGGAAAATTATGTAGTTTATTTTTTATCCTTTGTGGTTTCTTGGGTTCCTTACGGTTCTTTTATATGGCTGCAGTAAGCAAGAAGTGATTTAAAATGCAAAGTTTGAAGACAGAAACTGGGAACCAAAACCACTGCCAGAATTTATGGCACTTAGAGACTTTTTGGTGACAATAACATGCATAAAGTATTGCTAACTGTGCAATAGCTGCACTACTTCATAGCAAAATGGAACTAGGAGTTTTTTACATTTCTCTACCATATTCTAAGAGATGCCTCCCCTCATCTATGAGCACGTAGTGTGAAATACCATAAAATTTTGTTCTAGCTGTAATGAGCATTTCTCTATGAAAGTCACTTAAAATAACTTCAAACATATTGATTATTGTTAATTATGTCTATCCTTATAAGTCCTGGGCAGATATTTCTGCTTTCCACTACTTTTATCAGAAAATTTTGAAACCATCAAGCCAATTTTACTTTATGTTGTAAGGGGTGAATTTCCATTTTGTTGCTACAATCACTACAAAATTATCAGACTCAAATGTATGTGTAAGACACTGATATAAAATAAGAGGGTAATGTGGTACTTTGACCAATATGTGATGGCAGTCTTCAAAAACTTCTGTTCTCTGATCAGCCAGACTCTGGAACAGGTCTCTAAATGTGCTGCACTGCAACTTGTCAGGAAATACTAAAACACACAGAAATATCCAGGGGATTTCCTGACTTTGGAGTGATTTGGGTTTCTTGGTTTGCATTAAAGTAGGTGTTCCTTAGAACTATGGTAAATAACTTCACATTTTACATGAATAGATTTTTTAAAAAACATTAATTATCTTCAGAGTTGTTTTGTGTCTTTTTAGCATTAGAATTCTCATTAGAATCTGCTGACTGGTACCTCTTTGCTACAGCAGGGACGATGAATCATACAAACTCTCTAACGCAGTTGTTATATTCAGTTCAAATATCCAGGACAAATGTATTTTATAAGATTGTTCCTTTAGGACCCTGAGGAAAGGAGTTCAGAAACTCATTTTATTTTTTAAGAACCACCAGTTTCTTCAGTGACTGAAAAAAATAGTTTACTTTACCTCTGAGTCATACCCTGGACTTCCACCTTCTGTCCTGGCTGATTTCCTCCAGGAGGTCTCCCACGGTCAGGCTGGGCTCTCTCACCTGTGATGGGGATGCTGGTGAGGTTTCCTGTTGCTGTAGTCTGCCAGGGATTCAACAGCTCTTCCAACACTAGGCTGCTGTTCAGCACCTGCTGCTGGACTCACAAAACCTGAGCAGGGATCTATTAAAGGCACAACATCCTGGTGTGGAAATAAAGGGTAATTTGTCCCTACTGGAGGGGTGAATAGATAGAATTTAAGGAAATAATGGGTAATTTGCCCCTACTGGAGGGGTGAATAGATAGAATTTAAGGAAATTACTGTTCTTTCTTCAAAGTTGGCAAAACTGTGATTGCTCTCAAGAACCCTCGAAACAGGCATATACATCTTCAACAGACCTGGATACCTTTGGTGATCATCTTGTAAACTGGTTTAACTGACAAGGCAGTTGAAGACTTTTCAAAGGCACTCGCCTGCCTTTAAGGTCCATCATAAAACAGTAATTCTCTTCTATTTTCCTTGTGTGGCAGTAGACTTAAAAGATGCAACTTCTTCCTGATTCTCAGAGATTCTGAAGTCCCAGCCAATAAATCACAGTAAAAGTAGAGGTCATTCTCCAGAACAAAAAGTGCATAGAAGAGCATGGCAGTGTTTAAGTACTGAATTCTTTCCTGAAAAGAGACTTATCAAGTATGGTACAGAAAGCACAGGGCCATTGCATGCTCAGATTTTCTCTGTTGCTTGGTAATGATGGAAAACACCTCTTAACGAAATTTCTCCTGGTGTGAAACTTAGTTCATGCCTATCACTGTAATGCTGTCCTTCAAGGGGACACACAACAAATTGTATTAACAGCTGAGAATGTTTTATATGCAGTATGGGCACTGTAAGGCTAAGCCAACACACTGAAAACACAGAACTCTGTCTGATAGATACTGTGTCCACTTTCTATCATAAATTTACATTTACTTGAGTGAAAAAAACCTTCCAAAATTTGACTTCTACCAGTAACAAGCTATTAAAATGCCATACTGGTGTCTATATTTACTGACGCTCAGTAATTTTCATATCAAATATAATCAGTTTCACACTAGAAATTACATGCAGTGGTGCAGATTGACTTTTTCCTCCCTACCTTTTTACCTTCTCCTGGAAAGCTTTAGAAAGAGATGACGGGAGAGGTAAAGACATGGGACCCAGGTAAGGCACAGGATGGAAGACACCACCAGGATGACTCTTGTTTTGTTGCATTCATCTTGTAGAGTGAAATGCAATTTAAACTGTCTTGGATTTTATTGACAGGGATTCTATCCTGTTTATCCTGGTAAGTGAATTTGCCAAGGAAGGCTGAATTATTTCTACTGTCAAAATTCTGAAGTAATCCATGCCTAAAGAAGCACATGGATGAATTTGTTTTGTGTCCAGGCTAGTCCTCTCTGCTACATCTGCCTTTTACTTTGCTTCAGGATTCCTGTGGATCATTCTTGATTCTTTGGCATAAACAACTGCTTTCATTTTCTGGAAAAGTAACAATATACCAAATCTTCCAATAAAATTATATTTTTCTGTCAGAGTTTATTTGCTCCCCTGAGAATTCCTCATGTCTCTCCCCTATTCTCCTTCCCTCCATCTTTCAGAAAATCCCTTCTGTACTGCAGCCCAAGTTCTAAATACTCGAATGCCACAGGAGCATGCAAATGTCCTCGGATTCCAGACACTTTGTCTTTTTGTAGCAGTGCAATGAAGACAGAGCAGTAGAGCTATGGACGCCCACGACAGTGTCTGGTTTAGCACTTCAGTTCTTTGGCTCTGCAGCCAGAATTTCCTTGGTTTCTGTTTTTTTAAGGGAGAGCTGCAGGGAGCACGAGGCCGGGTCCCCGAGCCTCCGGCCGGGCGCAGTCCGCGCTGCCGCAAGCCTGGCTGCTTCAGAGGAGCTGCCCCTGCAGCGGGGATGGGCTGGGATTTGTTAACTAAACCCAGCGGCGGGGCGATTTCGGATGGCACCGCGGCGGCGGCAGCAGCAGATGTTTCCCCGGGGTTTGAGGATGTGAAAGCCTCTGCTCCCCTCCCCTCCCTTCCCTGCTTTCGCCAGAGGGTCAAGCGCAGAGCTGGGCGCCGCGGCGGGAAAGCCCCACGCCGCCGCCGCCGCCGCCGCCGCCGCCGCCCGGGCCGCTCCAGCGCAGGGAAGGACGACGCGCCCGGAGGTGCCTGGCGGGACTCGGGGCCACCTCCCGGCCCAGCCCCTCCTCCTCCACCTCCTCCTCCTCCACCTCCTGCCCACCCTCCGGCAGGCCGCCCACGCAACCTGTTCCAGTGCCTGACAGCCCTTTCAGTGAAGATATTTTTCCTATCATACAATCTAAACCTCCCCTGGTGCAGTTTGAGGCCATTTCCTGTCGCTGGTTACTTGGCAGCAGCCTGGCAGTTTTAAGTTTGTGCTGCTGTCTGGGACATGCTGTTCCATAATACAGGAGCTCTTCTTTTACACCTGCCAGCGCTTTACCCATCTACGCTCACCCAGTGGGATTGATTGATTCCTTTCCATGTATGAATTTGCAGACGGATGCAGGAAAGCTAAAGGACTGTCTAATTTGATTCCTTTCCCCCACAAAAATGTGCAGAGAGTGCTGGAGAGAGGGTGTTTCACCTTCCTGAGTGCCAAAGAAGTCTCATGCCAGGCTGGGGGTAACAGTCTCTGCTTCCTAGTGAGGTTTTGAAATTTGAACATAGTAAATTGCTTAAGCTTTCTGGTAGTATTAAACTAGGTTATTTAATTAGTGTACATACATGCTGGATCTTCTTATTCTGTAGTCTGGTTGTGATCAAACATGAAATTCAAAATTCTACTCACTGACAAAAAAGGGAAACCCATATGCAGTATTTCAGTACACAGTCATTAAAACATCAAAGTATTTTTTCTGTCTTTGGTTTAAGTAGGCATAAGAGACATTGTCAGCTCCAGAAAAGATACTTCCATTTTATTGCACTGGAGTGTTACTAGTACAATCTGAGTCTCAGACTGATGTAAAGAACATGAGACTTTTAATTTTGTTTTGTTTATTTGCTGGTTTTTGTTGTTGATTTTTTTTGTGGTTGTTGTTGTTGGTTTTTTTGTGGTTGTTGTTGTTTTCTTTGTTTTTTTTTTTTTTTCTTTTACTTACTACTGTTGACAGTTTTGGCACTATCTTTTGCCCTAACTGATTAATTAAACTTTTTGAGGACAATGTGGAGCATGTTTCTTGGAGTGTCTTAATTACATTTGAGTTTTCTGAGCCATCTGAAGGAAGTTTCTGTCTTACTGAAAAGATACTGCATTTTTAACTTTGGCATGCTATATAATAAAGAAGCTTCTTTTTGAACTTAGGAAAAAAGAGTGGTGTAGTTATCAGAAAGACAATATCACGATCCACTTGCAAAATGTAATACAGCAGGCTTTTTGTCTAAAAGGTTACACTTAAATGAGACAAATTACAAACTGAAATTATTTCTCCTGTATGACTTTAAAATGACAAGTAATAGAAATGGTAATATTTCTGCACAGTACTTACCATGAATAGGCAGTTTAGAAATGCCAGCTGTCATTAAAGTACTTGGATCTAGAAAACCACTTGACTATTAGCATGATTGAGAAAAATAATTTAAGTAAGTAGAATTGATATTTATATAATCTTTTGGTACAGAAACCTCTTTTCAAAAACTATCTCAAAATATAATTACTTCAAAAAAAAATTTAGCAGTTCCATGACTTAAATTTTTTCCTATCACTTTATAGGATTTTCATTTCTAAATAAATTAATTGAAAGGAATCCAATTGAACAATATAATAATACAGCACTTTATTAATTAATAAATTGACTGTTTAATTATTTAAGGCTCATTCTAAACTGTTTCCTGCCAATGCATGATTCAGACTATACTTAATTTTCTGATAAACTATTGTGAAGATACTTGATTTTGCAACTCAAATGCTGATTTTAAGGCGAAAAGATTCAGAAAATGTATTTTATGAAATAGTATGGTGTACTTGATGTGAAACTTTAAGGGAGTGAATGGCATTTCCTTTCAACTCAATGGGCATAGAAATAATGTTAATTTGGTCTAATTGGACAAGAAATGGGAAGAGACCCCTTTTTACTTGAGGCTGTTGTAACTTCCTCCTCAGGTTGGAGCAGGAAGGTTTGTTTTCATGTGTGGGAACAATCCACCTACTATTTCTTATCTTGAATTGGGACTCTTCTCCAATATGCAGAACCCCTTAGAAATACAAGAGCTCAATTTCTCTGTGTTTAAGTAGTATCTGTACTGCTGCCCAAGTAGATTTTAAATGCATTGAACAGGATGTTGGCATTTTACACTTGAATTTAAGTCACTCTTTTGGCCTGTTTCTGTGTCATAAATTAGTAGCAAAGCTGTTGAATTAACTCAAGCTGAGCAAGGAATCCTCAAACAGCAGATACTTTATATGGCAAATGTACCTTTTGAGGGCATGGTCATATAAAACTGGGAGGTTTGAACTACCCTGGACTTGGAGGTGAATTGCCCCAAACGTCTGTGTGTCTGATAGTGGTGTAAACTGTTTTCCTTCATTTCTGTTCTTCTGCAAAAGGAACTGTTGTTCATACTTTGTATAATGCCTGTAAAAAATACAAGCCAGTGAGGAAACAGACCCTATGTATTTCTAGAGTATTTGGCTGATTAAAAAACCTAATTAGGGAGTTAATTCAGAAACCCATTTTTTCTCAGAAAGTACAGGAACAAAGGATTTTTCCTGCTGCTTGTTAAGGATGGGTTCAGACAGAAGAGGTGGAATAATATATTTAATGGCTTTAAAATGTGGTTAAAGCAGTTCCCTTGTACTTAATTTTCTGTGGCTCTTTCTGTGGGACTTAATGACTTCTTGATACCTTTTTTTTTCCCTATGGGAAAATGGGTGCAATGGGACCTGGTCACATGCACTCTTTAAACAGCAAAAAGGAATGGGAAAATCATTTGTACTAGACACTGCTGCAGCAAGTACCACTTCAATTCCAAAGAAATTCCAGTACAAAATCTAAAAAAAGTTTTGAAAAAATTTTGAAAGACTGTCTCAAATGTGAGGAAAGGAGTGTTTGAGAGTTGGAACTCATCTGTGGACAGGAAGATTTGCAGAATGAAATGGCTGCTATGCAAGTGAAATGTGTATGCACATGAAAGAGCATTTAAACTGACTTTCTCACAATATCCAGAAGTTCTACAGTATCTTCCTTTGGTAACTGTATTTCTTTCACTTTTTCTGGTTCTTTTTAAATAAACAGTTCAAGAGCTCCATCTTCGGGTTTAAGGTGTTACTGTAAAAAATATTTTTTTTTGCGTTAAGTAGTACCTAAACCTCCTACAAGTTATGTAATGTACATCTCGTACCTTGTCAGTTTGCAGTGCTTAACATTTCTAGATACATTTATTCCATTGCATTTTGATAAACTTTGAATACTCTCTTTTTAATATCATTGTTTTCAGTTTTTATTACATTAACTTACTTGGTTTTGGTGGATTATGTTTTTCCCTTTCAATTATGATACATAAATCAATTTGACAGTTCATAAAATATTTATGAACCATGACAGAAAATAATGGCAGATGGAATTTTAAACAGGCTGTTTTTCAGGTAGGCTTTGTTATTTGTTAGAAATTAGTATGCTTTTATTAAAATGAGAACATATGCTGATTTTTGTCAATGGGGAATCTGTTCATGTTCTTTTGGGAGCAGAATTTTAATGAAACATTAATTTTGTTTCTGCCAGTGCAACAGAGCTCTAAAAGACTCAAATATTACAGTGAAAAAAATTTAATCCATTTTATTTTTCAATAAAAAGCCTCTAACTATTCCAGGAAATCTTTGGGGAAAATAAAGTTATTTTAAAAATTTTGCTGCTCAATCAAAGTTGTGAAAGTATACATAACAAAAAAATATTGTGAAGTAAATTAAACTGTTAATCACAGAAATCCACCACCTATGAGATACTCTCATCAGTATCTTCTGTCTCTTTTTTTTTCTCTCCTTCTCAAGTGAAGTTTTATTTCTTCCTGCTTTCTAAGTATCTTCAGCGGAAAAATCTGCTGACGTTCTGGCATGACAGTACAGACAGTCCTTTTAACTTACCCTGATTGTCTTGTCCTTAGAGCCAGAAAATCTGCCTTGCTTCTGTTTTCCATAACAACACTGTAGAGAAGCACAATTGCAATTTTTGTAATAGAAGGGGTGACTTGATGATTTCCCATTATTAATTAAATTACTGTTAAAATCAAGATAAATCAAACCCAAGTTGTGATTTGACCCCATATTTTTTCTTGTCCCCAGCAAATATCTCAATCTGTAACCAGTTCATGTGACTATTTATTTGTTGCTTTTAGTTTTTGACTACTGAATCTAAGTTAGCAACAAGCACCCATCTGGTGTCACATAACTATTTAGCCTGACTTCATAAAATAATTGCTAGTATGTTCAGTATTTTATTGTTGCCTTTTGTATTTGAGAGATTCTCCTCCATTGTTAATCACTTTATTTCCCAGATTTCTCCAAACGAATTAGAAATCACAATGCCATAACTCCCTGTAACTCACATTCTTTCCAAGCAGAAGGTGGAGACAAAGAACACAAAATGCTGAGAGGCTGGAAGCTGTCCTTACCTTCCTGCTGGCTTCAGTTCTGCACCTCAGAAAACTCTGCCAGAGAACCTCAGATCTGACTTGTACTAGAATGCCACCTGAATGAAATGCCAGTTTTCTTCCGGAAGCCTTGAACATCTTGAACATTGCAAATCTCTGCAATCTTTATGAACGTTTTTAATTTCTACTTAAAATAAATGCAAATTACAGCAGAAATAAAATACCTTATATTTCATCTCATGAAGAAATTAAGAAGGTCATAGTCATGAACCCAAGTTCATTGCTTCATTGAGGGTTGATGCTGATATGGATTGACGTGCTGACTGAGGGTATTGAAACAAGACAGCTGAATTTTATGCACATTTTGGACAGTGCTCATTCCCCTTTTCCTCATTATGGACAGCCTTAATTTAAAACTAATTTAAAATGTGACAGGTCTTTTTAAAAACATGAATATATTTAAAACTAAATTTAAAGTTGAATGCTGTTTAGAATAAGGGTGCTTTTTTTATATTAGGCCTTTAGCATTGTTTTTTGTTGCTGTAATGAGTCATGGTTGTAAAGATATTAAGCAGAACTGAATACCCATTGAAGAAAACAACTGTTAAAGAGTGCAGATTAACCTAAAGTATGCTGATTATTTTTTCTTATAAATTAAGTAGTTGTATTAATATCATTGTTCTGTCTTCCAAGTTGAAAGCTTAAAGACTTTTTAAGAGTGGCACCAAGACAAAAAAGATTAAAAATAGTGGGATATGTTTTATTTCCACGGTTTTTCTTTAAATATAAAATAAAAAAATCAGTGAAAATATTTTTAAAAGAAAAGGCTCTTCTTCTTTAGCAAATCCCTTGCTGCTAAATAATTTTAAATTATTTTAAGTGTTTTGATTAATTACAATTCTGGACTGACTGATGTATGCTTATTAGGTCACCCCACAGTATTTCAATTTTTTTTAATATTTCTTTGGATTCTTGCTCATAATTTTCATGAATCCAAGATAATTATTTTCTGTGATTGTTGTAACAATAACAGTGTTCTATGTACTCTTCCACTTGTCTGTAGGACTGTTTACTTCAAAATACTGCTTTGATCTACTGCAGGTATTCCAACTTCATCTAACTTGTTATGTTCACAGAACCTGAAGCTTGAAGTTTGTTATAGCCTAAAAAAATAAAAAAAGGAAGAGTTAAGAATTTATCGCTTTCGCAGTTGCATTATCTAACTTCAGAATACAAAGTTACCACTTTATTTCTCATTAATGGAACAATTCCTGGAAAATCTGAGAGTTAAATTTTTCTCTAAAGGTGAAAAAATTCTGGGAAATAACTTAAAGATTTCGTTTATTAGTAATATTATTTAATGTTCAATAATGGCTCTGAGTGGTATAAAGGTTCATCCTATTAGTGTATTTTTTCTCTCTTCTGACTCTAGTACCTGTCAACATGACTACTACTTGAATGGCTCAGTGAAATTTGAAAGTTAAAAGGTAAGGCTTACATGTTTTATCCCAACTCTGTTTCCAAACAATTTAGTATTAAGAAAGAATATTTTCATTGTATCTGGGACAGAACATTGTGAATACAGTAGGCTTGGTTCCAGTGTTCTTTTGAGATGCAGGGCAACATCTTTATTTTCAGATGTGTTTTTCTTTTTTGCCCACAAAAATTTGGTTAAATACAATAGCGCACTTTTTAATTCCTGCAGTTTTAAAATACCTGACATTAATGTTCTTTTTTTTGGAACACTATCTAATCTAAGATAAATATTTTTATGATGGAGAAAATATGAATAAATAAGAAAAATAGCAAAGAACTTTAATTAAAGAGGAAGACTTTATTTTGAAAGGAAAAAGAAAAGGTTGCAGATATTTTTTTCAGCCTTCATTTTCTATCAGATGCCCTTCTGTATCCTATGATACATGCTTACAAAACTGTCATGGAAATTTACAGTGGTATGATAGAATTTACCACCCTGGCAGGTTATGATGATAATGACACCATAATTTTGTTACTTGTGGATACATAGGGTTTTTTTCCTACTTCTCTAAGAGAGAACAAAGTTACTTTGAGGAAATAAAATAATGTGAAGAGGGAAAGAGGTGCAACATATAAAATTTTGCCCCAATATACTACTAATAAACCTGCTGGTTTGTAAACTTTGAGGAAAAGTATTAAAGATTTGCAATAGAAAATGACTAATCAGATTGGCAAAAGCATTAGCATGTAGAATTCATATTGATTTTCATGCTTCAAGGTTAAAAATGGAAACCTGTAAATAGCATTTATTTCCATGATATAGTATTGTACAATTGAAAATGTATAGTGTGCTGTTTTCTGCATTATACAGTATGGTAAAAATCTGAGTATTAGCTAGGATGGCCTATTGATCCTAAGAGTACCAAAATTCTTTTTCAGAAAGATGCCTCTAATGATGTCATTGTCTGAATATTCTAGTATGGCATGAAACCCCCGTATCATTGTTTCTACATGGAGGATGTTGGGTTACTCGCATATATGTTATTTTTCTCAAATAATAAGGATTGCTTAGAGATCATGACTGGCTCATCAACAATATCTTTTGAAGTCTGAGCAGGGAATCCAAGTTCTGCTTTTTTGTTTCCTTCTATGTATGTCTCAATTACCCTTTAGTGTAATTTCCTTTTTAAAAAGAATAAGAAGTGTTATGATTAAATTATAAGCCTGTTTAATCTCCTATTAATTTTACAATTTAGACTGTGAACCATTTGTTCTTTTACAAGGCAAATCCTATCCTATTTGCTTTCCTTTGTCTATACTAGTGTCTATCAGAACTCTGTCCTTGGTCTGATATTTTCCTATTGTGCAATCTGAAATACCATTTATATCACAGTGGTTCTTCATTCCTAATCCTCCACATGCCAGCCTTCATGGTAGAGCATCTCTCACTTATGTGATTTTTTATCTAATACTGCCCTGTGTCTTTGCTCTCAATCTGATGATGGACTTTGCCCTCTGAATTTTTAGCATTCTTTGCCTCAAAGTGGTTTTGTTTGTATGTCCTTGTAGTTTAAGCTGCTAATCTCCCTTTGGATGCATATATTCTGGTTATCCAAGTGCCCTGCACTGTAACTGATATATTTTGGTGTCCAGTCTGTGATGCATGACAGACAGAGTCAGCAGTGTTGTCACGGATCTACGTACTGAACCTAATCTGATCTGACAGAAGAAAACCTCTGATTCTCAATTAACAAAAATTGCCCGTTTCACTCCTCTGGCTTCTGGTTACTCAAACTGCAGTTTCATCTGTGTAGAACAGAAAACCATGGGGACCTCAGACTTCTTCCAGTTGACAGAGTTAAATCCCCTAGGGCAGATTGCTTGCGTAGTATCCCAAGTTGCTATGCCAACCTTGGTTCAGCAGCTAAAAAACTATGGTGGCAGGGATTCTTGGCTCTGTGGCAACCTCTGTACTGCAGTCAGCAGTAGGAGGGCAAAAAATATTTCAGTAAGAGAAGAAAACTTATGATTCCCTGATTTAACTTTGTATAGGGATGAGTTAGTTTTGGGAAAAAGGGGTTTTTAAAAAATGTTAATCAAAGGACTTCGTCTTCAGCCACCACAACTTGGAAAATAGCATGGAGACATTCCTTATTTTAGAGCTGTGATACATTATTTTTCTTCATTCAAAGAAAATATTAACAGACAAAAGCTATTTAAATTTTCTAGCTCATTAAATGTTTGCTGTGTAAAACATGAAGAATTCCATCATTTGGCCTCCTTTAACAGTGTGTGTAATCCTCTCTACATAGTAAAAAATATCTGGGTTTTTCTCTGACTACTGAGTCTTTTAATACCTGTCATAGCAAGTCTCCATTACAGTGAGAAATTAGGATTCATAAACTTTGCTTGATACATCATTTCATTTTCAGGGTGGTCGTAGGAAAGAAAAAATGGAAATGATGAATTGTGAATCAAGTTTTAGGAAAGACTAGTAAAATACCTCTTCTAGGGATGCTTTACAATAAATAAATGCAATTGTTTAAGCATAACATCTGCAGGAATAGAGCCCATCTTTCATTGCACTATCTGTTAGAAAAACCAGGTTCTCTTTCAGACACATTAGCTCTTGACACATACACTCCCTGAGGAGGTATTTTTTGCCCCAAAAGTCTGTCTAGCCACATGCATTCAAACATCACGACTACAGTAAAAGCCCACAAAGTGCAATAAGCACTTTTCTTTCTGTAGCATTAAAACCCAGTTGTTTTTTGAACAAGCAGCTTTGTTCACAGATTGTTCCAGTCCACATATAGAGTAATGAAAAATTAAATACTGTACAAAATTTAATTTAAAATCCCTACAACTTTAAAATTAGCAAACCATTTTTCTTCAGTTGGCATAGTTGCTCTTTTGTACTGAGATCTGGACATTGTTCTTTGAAGTTTTTGAGCAGCTGCTGGGCTGGCTGAGAATAAGAGGTTTTTAAAATGTACTTTGAATGGAGGAAAAAACTATTCAAAATAATTGCTTCTTAAGTTCAGGATCTTAGAGTTTTATTGCATTAACCAGAATTTTTGATGTTCTAAGCAGCCAAATAGAACAAAAAAAAAGATAGTGTTTCAATTTTTATTTCCAAATGCAAATATTGGAATAGGCCTGTTCCATTTGGGTGAAAATGAATATAGGAATTTAGATTCACAGGAAAGTAACTGATTTTCATACACATCACCCCCCAGTATATGCATAGAAGGAATATGTGTGTGGCAAGATTGTGACTGTCCTTTCATACTGAAAAAAAAAAGAGCATCCTAGAATTTTGTAAAACAAAGCAACTGAGCAACCAAGAAATTAAATACCTGCACTCTGCCTCTCAAGTACAAGCTAAACCCCAGACGTTTTAAATGGTATATAAAACAGTTGGTATATAAAACAGTTCTTCTGTGGATAGGAAACAAAAGAGAATCAGAAGAAATATGAAACAGCTTTTAGCAGATGTGTCTGTCTGCATACGTATTTTATCCTTATAACTGGCACATTAGTTATTTCCTGATAAGACTGTAAGAGTCCTACAAAACAGAAACATGTTTCATTCCTAAGAAGCTTTTCAGTTAACTCAAGTTTATTATATATGTACATATGTGTATATATATATAAGTTTTATATGTACATATATAACTATATATGTTACCTTTTGTTTCTGTACATAAATAATTAATCACTGAATTTCCCTATTTGGACATCTTTATATATTACTTATTTAAATTTGAGCATGCACAGTAGTTTCATCTGAATTTATGGTTTGGATTGATAACTGTTTCTAAATGTCTGAAAATTCTGTTTCTGAAAAGCCCATCAGCATGATTTTCCTGTCATTTAATTTTGTTCTTATTGTTCTTTTGTTCTTCAAAATACAGAAGTTGATCTACTGTCAACTGTAAAACTGATCTGAATAAGAGATGGGGCGAAAGGATGGAGAGTAACTTCATTTTTTACACTGAAAGAGCTGGAAGAAGAATCAATCTGTTGGTTTTAAATTTAGTAAACAGAGAAACTAAAAGTAGGAACATTAGCTTTAAATAAAATTATAGAAAGTTAAGGGATTCATAAACCTTGCTTGATACATCATTCATACTTTTTCAGTGGGATTTAGAATCCATAACATAGTTCTCACAGAAATAGCTCTGCTTTGCATCCTTCTAATTCCAGAGGGTCCTGGAAAATGGTCTAGCTCCCTCTCTTATCATTAATTTAAAAAGAATTTCAGTTTTAAAGCATGCCAATTTCCACTGACTCCAGGGAACTTCTGAATTTGGTTTTGGTCCATGGTGCACGTGAAAAGTGTCTTGTGTAATAGAGACATATTCACAGAATCATAGCATCACAGAATAATCTGGGTTGGAAGGGACCCTCAAGGATCATCAAGTCCAACTCCTTGCCCTGCACAGCACCATCTCCGAGTCTCACCATGTGATTGTGAGCATTGTCCAAACACTTGATCTCTGTTGGGCTGGTGCTGTGACCACTTCCCTGGGGAGCCTGTTCCAGTGCCCAGCCATTCTCCGGGTGAAGAACCTTTTCTAATATCCAGCCTAAACCTCCCCAGACTCAGCTTCAGGCCATTCCCTCAGGTCCTGTCCCTGATCACCACAGAGAGAGATCAGTGCCTGCCCCTCCTCTTCTCCTCACAAGCAAGTTGTAACTGCAGTGAGGTCTCCCCTCTGTCTCCTCTTCTCCGGGCTGGACAGACCAAGTGACCTCAGCTGCTCCTCATACAGCTTCCCCTCAAGGCCCTTCACCATTTTTGCTGCCCTCCTTTGGACACTCTTTAATAATTTAATGTCTTTTTTATGTTGTGGCACCCAAAACTGCACACAGCACTTGAGGTGAGGCTGCCCCAGCTCAGAGCAGAGCAGGACAATCCCCTCCCTTGCCCAGCTGGTGATGCTGTGCCTGATGCACCCCAGGATGTGCTTGGCCCTCCTGGCTGCCAGGGCACTGCTGGCTCATGTTCAACTTGCCATCAAACATATTGATTAATATATAATGTGATTCACAATATATATTAATATATAATGTGATTCACATCACAAACCTGCTCACTTGTCTTACTGAACCTACTGCAGAGAAGTAACATGAAAAAAATGCTAGATTTCAGGGAAGGGTGGATATCTTAGTAACTTTAAAAATTTTGCTTTAAAAATAACTGTCTGTATATGAACCCAAATTCAGCTGAGTAGGCAGTATTCATTTAGATAATCCCATGGAGTAACACTTTTTATGTTTGGTTTCTTTTATAGAACTGAGGGGAAAAAACCAATAACCAACAGTGTAACAGGCTCATGATTACACGATCCAAGAAGAGATTCCTTACACTCAGACATAGCATTAAAATAATTAATGGTTCCCATGTAGAAATTCTGATCTTTTCTGGTATATGAAGCATTCATCGTTCTATGTAGCATAAAAATTCTGTAATAAAGTCAGTGACTCAGTCCATCAGAAGAATGCTTTACTTTTCCATTGCTGCTGATGTACTTTGAAAAAATATTTCTGATCAGATCCCTTCACTGGATTTCCAAGCTTTTTGCAGACTATTTCTTACTATTGCAGTTCAGTAACATATGTTATATGTATAGCAAAGCTGTCCTTGATACATCTTAAAGGTGTTCCAGCCATCAGTCAACTAACAGTCTTCTTGCTTTTGGCCCACACAGGACAGTTGCATATGTCAAAGATCAGAACTACATGCAGTTCTTAAATCTATGCAGTTTTTCTGACAATGTGAACCTATCAATTAGCTATTGCAACACACAGAAGAAAATGACATCTAGTCCACAAACAAAAACCAAACCATCATCCAAAAAATGAAGGACGGTGTACCATTACTGTAAGAGCCTAGGCAAATATGGAATCCCAAACCATTCTTGCCAAAGAACTTGCATTTTCTTTTTAATAGTGCTCATTTTTACTAGCACTTCAATTTTTTTTAAACACAATCATCTATATAACAAACTTAATTAAAAGCCTAAATCGTTTCTTGTGGAACAAAGTTGTCCTATATCCTCCTGTAAAGTATCTTAAGAGATGCACTTGTGTTATTTTTATTCCTCAATATCTTTCTTTAAATCACAAACCAAGAAAACCAGCATGTGTCTACAGTAACATGTCATTTTGAATAGGAGTGTGACTTTGAAGTTAATTGCTTGATTGTAGCCATTTACCACGTTTTGTTTGGATCATTGTCTGGTTTCTTGAGTGCACAAACTGGAATCATTTTGGCTGAAGCTTATTGGAGAGGTTTGCTTCAAGAAATATGTGCTCAGGCTGTAAAATCAGATTAGGACTAGTCTGAAGTAAAAGCCCTAAGATGTGTGTAATACCAATATTTCATTGGTTTTTTCTTTAGTCTAAAAATATACTGCTTTTGTACTACACTAATTACCTAAGTTTGCTTTGTCTACATAAAAGGTCTGAATTATTTAGATTGTTAAAAGTCTTGGGGTTTTTTTGGTCTGAAAATGGAAACAAAATATTTTTTCTCAAAATATTTTATCCAAGTGAGAATTTTATCTTGAAATCTATTGCAATTTACTCTAATATACTCTAATATATGCTTTTTTCAACAGCAAGATGGGCTGCATATCATCATTATTATTATTACTTTATTGTTACTGCCTGAAGACTTTTGAGGAAGGGACCCATCAACTATCATCAAGTGACCCACATGCAGAATGCATGGGATGACTCTGGCTCATGGTCAGTGTTCAACCCAGACCTTTGGCAGTGCTTCTCTTTCAATTTAAAAACTTAGTTTAAGAGCCATGCTCATGATCTGTACTTTGAAGTAGAGCCTACTTCTGTTCTGCCTTGAACTAAGGAGTTGTGTCAAGAGTTTGGTCACCATGACAATGCATAGCTTTCCCTTCAGAAGGATTATTTTAAAATATTAAACACATTTCTTATTTTGGCATAGACATAATTTTTGAAGGTCCATTGTGCAGTACTGCTTAACAGTCCTGTCTTGCTTACTCTGAGGTTTACTGCAAGTTGAACACCACCAGCAGCTAGCTCATAAAGCAGTTCTGAAGACTGAAAGGTTGTTAGTCTGTTTGACTATACAGAGGTATAAAAAGAGATTATTTATACAGTTTGTCCTTTTTTTCTGCTGATTTTTTTGAGTGGAGTCTTCATTTTTTCCCATTATTTATAAACTAACAGCAGTGAAACTTGATGGAACGCTCATAATAAACTACTTTGCTTTTATTGAGTTATCAGTCCAAACAAGTGGGGTGGTGTTGCCCTGAAGAAGTTTTACTTTTTAAAACATGTCTTGCTAATTTTAAATAAATGGACTTATTTAGAATTTAATATGCAGAGATAAGAACATCTGTTTCTCTGGGAGATCATTTTTAATATTAGTCACTACCAGGCAGTTCACTTAATGCCATTTACAGAGCTTTAAGTGAAGCTCAGTGGCTGACTGGGAAACTTATGATACAGCTCTTGACTAAAAAAAGAAAAATAAAACATTAAACGCAACAAATTGAATAGGAAGTAATCCTTAATAACATTAGAATACCATAATTTTAAACAGTTACTCTTTAGATTAATTTTAGCACAGCCATATGAATTCATTTCACACATGTTAATGCCTTGATTATTATCTGATTGTGCTTTTAAAGAACATATAATTTAATGATGTAATACTTGTAGCTTATTCTTTTCCTGCTCTGATTACATTTTCTTCTGTGAGCAGGTAAAAAGTCTTTGATAAAGTGAAAGACTATAAAGGCAACATTATTTATTAATTACTCGCTCTTCTAGTCTTCTTTAAAGGATATTTTGCTCTTGGGGAGATGTAGGCAAGAGCTCCTATTGCCCTCAGCAGGAACTACATATGTTCTTGAATTTACAATGCATATCAGTGCTCACTTAGAAACACAGTACAGTCCAATAACTTTAGTTAACCTCTGAGGAAGTTTAAAATTTGGCCGTGTAGCCTTCATTCAGAATAATCATGATTTTAGCACCTGGCTTCCTTGACAGAACAGGAAAGGAAAAGGTTTCTTTTAAACAGTTTTGACAGAAAAGTTACAGTTTACAGATATACAAAAAAAAATCTGAAATATGCAGCAGCATATTTCAGATAGAGGTTCTAATAAGCTGCCTTAATTTGGTACTATATTTTTGGTGTTCTGTTTCTCCTTTTAGCTGATTTGGTTTCTATCCCTTCTTGCTTCCTTGCCACCCCTTCTCATTTTTGTGATTGTACCCACACCATGGTACCTCTTCTTCATTTCTTTATTCCTATTTTCTGTTTAACATTGTGCTCTGTTGATCTTCAGCTTTGGATAAGTAGAGTGGCTATCATGAAATAACTAGAAACACATACATGGTACATTGGATTATTTGTAAAAGATGCTCAGCTGTGCATTTAGCTTCACAGTAAATGTGAAATAGCCAATCCATCCATAAAAGTAAATTTCTTACCTATACAGAGACTCTTTCAGTTGTTTCTGCTTACAGAGAAGGAATTCCATTTCATCTATTAGTTCATCTAGTAGTTCATCTTCTTGATCTCTGGGGGAGAGGATTCAGTTTTTCCATCCTTGAAAAACTTTTGTGATAGTTGACTAAAAATATGTACTATAACTGGCCAAAATATACAAGATGAAATATCGTGCCACATTCTAAAGCATATTTTGTACACTTCTTAATCTTAGAGTTCATATTCCTGATTCTCTTACTGTAATCTTCTGTTAGTTTAAAATCTATAAAAAAACTTACAATAATAAAGAGTAAGACTTACTTATGGATGTAAACAAGCATGTTGAATTGTAAAAATCTCTTTAGTGTTTCCAACTGGCCCAGCATATGCTATTTTATCATTTTAAATTCTGTATGGGTACAAAATAAGTTTTATTTATACATTGAGGATTTGAACTGGGAATTTTATTTTCAAATATGCAAATACTTTTCTTCTTTTTATTTTGTATCTGTTCCTCATCATCTTCCACATTTTTTCTTGAAGCTTATTCTGATTCTAAAAATTACCATGAGTTCATAGCCTAGCATCAAACAGCCCCCTGCAACAGTTCCATAAAACTTCTGAGGATGTATTGCTTCTGATACTAAGGAAAGTAGTTTCTGAACTTTGTGAGTGGTCATTAATTAGATCAACTTGCCATCATGTAAAAATGCAGAGAGGAGATCTATAGAATTTTACATCTTCAGGTAAAAATCTGCCTTGCTTTAAAAGCCTGATGAGAATTTTTATTTTTAACAGTATTTACTGCTTACATGCAGAAAATATTGTAAAGATTTAATAATAAAGTTTCTCAATTGTAAAAGTGCTTCCAAATATTGAATACGAAATTCACGTCAATAGCAAAAGGATAGTTGATCTACTCAAAAGTGCATATTTGACATTATTTCAAATAGCTTTAGAACTTTTTATAGCTGTGGATAGATCAAGATGTTTTTAGTTTTGTATCATAAACCACTATAATGTCCCTTGTTGCACAGTAACACAGGAAGGAAAGTGATACAGTGCATTCTTTAAGTGCCCTGATAACCTTCATCCAGCCACGTACAGCAGGTGTATAAATCACTCCATGGATGTGCCTTGGTCTTTATAAACAGCTTCCAAATGACAGACTAAGGCTGGATGTCTGATTTTCAAGAACTAAAGTTGAATGAGATGAACCTAAATACTTTTCCTTCTTTAAGTGGCAACAGTCAATGAGAGAGATATTACAATTCTACATTTCTTTAAAAGAAAAGGAGCCTGAAGGAGACTTGGGTAAAACTGAGTTGCCAGAAATATTGAATTGGCTTGATTTATAGCAAGTGATTAGGTGTCTTGGGAATATGTCACCAAATTAAAGGATATTTAAGGATTCTTAATGAGTATGATTGTGTATTGTAATAATTATAAAACTTTATATTTGATATCCAGGTATTTAGATGTTTGAAGATGAATGAGTTTATACATAAATGAAGACCCCTCAGTGTCTTCATTACTCATTTTCCTTTGATAAAGTTGTTAAAAATATATATTTGTTTTTGTTAAAAATAATGAATTTGCTTTTATAAAATATTTTCATTATCAGATTTTCACTAAAGACATTAAGTGTGGAAGTCAGAAATCTCAGTGCCATGTCAATCCAAAAGAGATTTTTTTTCCCTGAGATTTGTTCTTAAACCCTTCATTCTGAACACTGAAGCCACATGAAAAAAAGAGTTTCATTTATGCTATGAGTTCTGAAGGAACCTATAACAGAGTTCCAATATGCAATCAGTTCATTGAAGTGCTTTGTAATCAAAAGAGATATCTAAACCCCAAGGAGGTGCTACTTATAATTGTCGAGCTGAATGTACATAAGAACATCTGCAGTATTTTCTTGGATTTACTATTTCTAATTATTTTGGTTCTAAAAAGACCATTGTTTCCCTATGTTGTATTAGATTAGTCACTATGTATCAAGACATGCAATTTGAAAAGATCTCTTTCTGAACCAAGTGTACCAATTATCCTTCATTTTTTTCATTAAAGCAATGAAATCTTTAATCTGTTGTGTTTCTCTGAAAACTGTATTTGTAGTGATGTACCTGAAAAATCTGTTTCCTCTCAAAAGTAGTTAGTTAAGGTTAATTCTAATGTTATTGAGACTATATAAATGAGATTTGGCCAATTTGCAGGCTTTATAGAATATTGGAATGTTAGTCAGAGAAATTCTTCGGTGAGAGATTTTGATGAATGTAAAATTTGATATGAGCCAGTCGTAAACTACATGGTGTTAAGTAGCTCCAAGTCTTAGAAAGTACTTTTTGATTTCTACATAGCATTTGGTGTTTCAGAATAACTTCCATGAGAGAGGTAGGTAAAGCTTATAATCTAAAGAGTTAAATTCAAATACTAACAGTTTATTTCACTCTTAATATGGCAGCTTACTCTAATGTCAGTCCTGGAGAGCAGTCCAGCAGCTTATTTAATAATTCCCCAGGTCTTGACCACAACATGCTGGTACTAGTCAGCTGATAAGGAGTGTGGACCTATGCAAATGGATTACTAAAATGCAATTATGCTTCTTCTTCAGTCTGTACTTGAAATCTCCATTTGTTCTTATGTGTCAGAGACATTCCAGGGAGAATATAAAGGGTTGAGTGCAGGAGGCTCAAGAACTGACATGTTTGTGTAGGGGCCTGGAGCAGTGGAAGTTTTTAAAAGCACTAGATATTAACCTGATTGATTGTTCTTGAGGGAAAACTTGAGTCCATAACAGAAACAGCCAGGAGCTGGAACAGTTATGGCTTCTGTATGACTGTTTTATAAAGCTGAATCTTCATAAAACCACAACAGCAGGGAAGTTGAGAGAGAGTAGCTTATTTTTTTAAGCAATTCTGATTATATAGATCTGGAAAGAGTCCAGCATTATACAGTTCCTTGCATTAGAATTTGCAAATAAATGACAGTTCCCATGAAATATTTAAGTATAGTGAAAATTAGGTGTAGATGTGTGATATTTATTAGAGGGATAAATTTCCTAAATACTTGCATCAAAGCTGACTAGAATCCTAAACAAATAAATAAAAAAATAAATTATTTCATTGACTTTGTTCTTCTATAATCAGATTATGTTTTGTTACAGTTGCTTCCTTAGACAGAGAAGAAAAATCAGCCTGTGTCAGCAGAGTGCTTGTGATGCACCTCAGAGACTAAGCAAGGTACTGTAGATGGAACAGTAAAACAGCACCTAACATAATAAGCTACTCTCACAATAAAGAATAACAGCACTAAAAAAATGAAACTTACTTTGTTTAGTAAATTAATAAATCGATAGAAAAATCCTAGTGGATAGAGAATTTTATCAGTTACTATTGCTAATATTCTATTTCCATTATGGGTAAGGCAGATCACACTATCAATTTATATTAAGAGTATGAAAAGTGGCAAGCCAACCAGGAAACTGAATGTGTGCTATCTTATAAATAACCAACATGCTGTTCTGCAATGGGAGTGCCCTTCCATCACTTCGAAGTGATTTTATTATTGATTGGGCAGAATTTTAGCTGCTTGAGGGCATTTGGCTGTTACACTCAAGAACCAGAAGCCAGAGCCCTACTTACCAAGTTAACTGTTAATTCAAAGATTCTTGGAGGGAAAAGGGGAGGTGAAGTATGGGGGGAATACCAAGAAGAGTATACTTTTGCATACCTGTTGTGTTGTGCTTTGGGATTCCAACAGAGGGCTGAGGGAGTCTAAAATAACTTTGTAGTCATTAAGCAGCTTCCATCTCATCCACTGAAAAAAGTCTAAATTTGTAGGGAAAGTTCATGACCAAAGTGCAACTTTTTGATACAAAGGGATGAAGTTAAGAGAGCATGAATAAATTTGGTTTTGCCAATTTGTGTGTGTACTGAACCTTGTAAGTATTACAAAGACTTTGTTTTTGCTTTCTCCTCTTAGCTTTCTCTCTATATAACTAGACCCCTTATACAAATAAAGCACTGTGTGGATATGAAGCACTGACAACTTTTAATATTACATTTTGTCATATTGCTAATTTTTTTTGGTTCTGTATTCCATGTATTTTAGCCAGTTAGAACTCACATTTTCAAATTTAACTGCTATGACTTAAAACCTTTAATAGTCAAATGGAAAATAGTGTATAAAAATAGTCCAGAATTCATAAGAAAACAAAGTATTTTTAAAAACAAATGTCATCTTTGGCTAGGGAGATGGAATAGAGCTCCTTTGCATCNTGTCTTTGGCTAGGGAGATTGAATAGGTGTGATGGAATAGAGCTCCTTTGCATCCTAACATTTCTGAGATTCTGCGCTGCAGATTCTACTCTGATTGAAATTAATGTTTTTCCTATCTAGGATTGTATTTGTACAAATATTTTTGAGTAAGGGCATTAGTCTTCCATGATTATATTTGATTGATTAATCATTATCATCATCATCAGCAGCATCATCACCATCATCATCATCTTCATTTAACTTGTCTTCAAGAGACTTTTGGCATTTTCTCTTCATTGAACAGAAATAGCTAGTAAAGATGGAAAGTATTTTTGAAATATAAGTGGACATAAACAACAGTATTTATGCAGATGGGAAAGCTCCAAGTCTACTGAAGGTGGACTACAGGTGTCTACAACAGGCAAAATTGCCAGAGATTAGCTTTGAAGGTTCTATTTGTATAATCTTGAACACCTTCAAAGACATTGAACTAATTGATCAAGGTTTATCTAAACTAAACCAAACATACCCAAGAATATCACTTGTCCCGTTTCCATTTAGCTACAGCCCAAAGATTCAGTGGTACATCCTTTACGTCTTAATCCTAACTCATACCTAGATGTTTTTGTCTTTTCTTGTATTCTGACCTCTTTAAATCAAAGATTCTGAAAAAAACCTGTTTGCCTCAATTCAGGCAAAACACTGTATGGGGATGTTTTCATTGTGGAACTGCCTGAAGTCAGAAGGGAAAGTCCTGGTTTATCCCCTGTAATACACCACACTGAAGGTACTCTGCAAATGGCATGAGTTGATTGCTACTGTCCCAGGAGTATCCAGGGGATATCCATGGAATCAATGCTCTAGTACATGCATACTGTTGTCTTAAGTGGCAAATTAATTTATCATATGAAGTACTAAATGCTGTAATGCTTTCTGCTCTGATGGGACTCAGTACTTTGATATTTAACTTCATAAGGTTATTATGCCAGACTGTTTTGGGACAAGCCTGTCAAGGTAAAAAGCACTAGATCAGGTTAGTACTTGGCTAGAACTTTAATCAGACCTTGTCGATTTAGATTTCAAGCCAGACTCTAAATTTCTATGGCCGGATTAAAACTAAAACCAATCAGATTGAGTTCAGACCTCTAAGTAGCAATGGTGGTTTTTTTTGTAATTAGGATATAAAATCTGTAATCTGACAAGGTATGTTTAAAGGGCTCTTTTATACTGAGACAAACAAGAGAATTATTTTTGTTCTTAAATTTATAAAGGGGGTCATGATAATGCAACACTTTCATCTAATTACAAATTCAAATGCCCCTCTCCAAATCTAAGCATAGTAAGGACAATAGGTACAATAATTACTCTGTATAAATTTACAAAATAAATCTAAATTTGAAAATCAAGTTTAGAAAAGCAGGGTTTTCTTAGGATCACTTGCTTTGCATAGACTGCAGTTTTGATTTGGGCTTTCCCTCAGAATATCTTACTTGAGACTAAGCTAATTTGCATTTCTTTTTTCTTCAAAACACAACTTTCATGTTAGCTCTGGTGGCTGTTTAACATAAGTAGCAAAAAATTGCACTGTTTTCATAGCTTCCATGCTCCATTAGCTCCTGCACTAGACAGAAACATTGCACAGCCCTACACCAGCATCAACCCAAGGAGCTGATCCCTGTTCAGCAGGGATTGCAACAGGCATATCATTGGCAGAGGCTTTGGCAAGCTTTCACATGTGAAGAACCCAAGAATCTGAAACTGTCAGTCCTGAAACCTGACTGCTACTACTTCCCATAGTTGAGGATGTCACACAGTTTGAGTGACAGCACGCTCAAAAATACACTAGTTCCCCTGGTTGACATCTTGGTAAAATCAGGATTTTCCCTCCCCAGAATACAAATTACATTGCTTATCATCCTCTGCTTATCATTCTACCTCAAGGCAAGATATGAGCTTCAGTTCTACTGGAGAGATGTATCCTCCATAAACTTTAAAAACCCCAGAAGGCTACACAGACTCCCAAGGAAATAAAACTCTGTACTCCACGTCCTCACCACTGGAAAGCAAACCTGTATCCTACATGTCATGTTTGATTCTAATGTCCTTGCACAGGGGTCACTAGAGTATAACATGGTATTTCATATGAGCTCTTACCAGTGCCTTTTACATCACTAGTTCTTTTCTCTGGGTCCAAAGAACATCTTTCACAAAAGATGTCACAGCACACGGTTTCCCTTTCCATTGTGACTGTGCTCACAGTCATCTTTAATCAAACAAATATACAGGCCACTCTCATTCTTCTGTTTCTTCCTGCCTATTTACACATTGTCTTGATTCATGGCTTCTCACACTTTTATTGCCAGCATTGTCCATTGGGACTTTTTTCTGATAATCTTGTTAGTGGAAATATTTAGTAAATCTGTCTAAAGGCAAGCTCCTGAGTAACCCCTTTAGCAATTTCTCTCTAACTCTCATTTCCCTTTTAGGATCATTAAGTAATCTTTTTAAAATTTCATTCTAAACACTGTCTTTTTTTAGTTAATTACATTTGTATGTGCTGCCATATCAGGGTGCTTTCAAATTAAATACATGTATATCTTAATTTAAAAACACATCAGATTGTATTGCTTTACACTTACCTGCATGTTTTTCAGCATTCATTCATGAAGTCTTTACATATTATACAAGTAATGTCTGATCAGCTGCTCTGTGATTTCTTGGATTATTTTTCACTCTTCTGAAAAGTTTATAGTATATTTCTTACCAGTCAGAGACTATCACCACAGACACACTGAAAACCTCATATTGTCATCTGTGGGTCAGTCCTATTTTGGAACATGCAAACAGATGTCACTCAGACTTTCTGAAGTACATTAAACTTTGAGTAGTGCATCTGTTTCTAGTCTCCATGTCTTGATAAGGATATGACAGAATGAAAGAGGTTATGGAGTAGGCCCAAGAGAATGGAAAAATAAGAAAAATTATGCATAGTCTCTGCAGGTTTCATAACCAAGACTCCTCTATTTTTACTTCTTAATACAGCAAAATAACTTGATGTTCAGTTACACCTGTTCTCTTTCCTCTATTATTTTTAGAATACCTCTTTCCACGTGGTGTTTCAGTAGTTCTGCTCCTGCATACTGCTGTGCAGTGCTCCGTTGTGCAATGCATCATTTATTTCACACTGCCATCACACAACGTGTGCATTAAGCATAAACCTCTTTCACCTACTGCATCATATGCCAATCTAAATCTTTGTATCAGAACTTGCATTAATTTTCTTCTCCATGCATCAGCCTCATGCTCTTCAGTATCAAATAATATCTTGATTTGTTTTTCGACCTCTGCTTTTCTACTAGCATGGCAGGAAACACTGAGCTATTGTCTCAACTTCTACTCCTGTTTTCTAGTCTAAATCCCTTTCTGAATTAGTTAAATGTGTTATCCTGATTAGTCATTGTGTGCTGTACCTACCTATTGAGAAATCTTTTTGGCAGAAAACACAGGTGGTAAAACATACCAAAGTTTTGTTCATCCAGTACTGGATAAGTCTCAGGCCAACCCTCTACTGAGCAATTTTGTAGAGGAAATGTCTTAAAGACATAGAGTTAATGATGATTAGTAATTCCATTTAGTGTTCTGCTTCTGTAAAGCAGTCTTGAATAAACAGAATTGATAAGCACAAACATCTGAGAAATTATTTAATATAATTTTGTATTAATTTTAATGCTTTTATGCTTCCAAAATCCTGTTTTATGTCAAGTAATGTTATTTCAGAATAAGTTAATTAAATATTTTGGCAACGTGTTTGATCCACCAAGATTATGTTACTTAACATAAGCAATGGAGTCACTTTCATGTCATCAAAACTTTTAAATATAATTTGTATGATTTACAAATATATATATATTAATCATATGCAGCTGTGAGATTAATCCAGTACAAAATGTCATATGTTTCTTAGGCCTTCTCTGGAGAGACAATTTGATATGAGATGCTGCCGTAACTTAATGAAATATTTTTATTCTGCAGAGCTTGATTTCCATGGTATTTTTAGTTGACTAGATACTGAATAGTCAGTTCTAATTTGTTTTTCTTCAGCTCTTTCTCACAGCATGGTGACTATTCATATTGCAGAAATACAGTAACTTGAAAGTTCAAAAGGAAAAGCATTATTCAAAGAATATTGAAACAGTCCCAAAAATCAGAAGAAAGTGCAAAATACTCTTTAGTTTATAGTATACAAGAACAAATTAGGACATGTCCAGTTTGGTTTTTGAGGTGTGATGGGGCAAGTATGTAAAATACACTGTAAAGAGTAATTCGTTAAGATTTTTATGCTTTCAAAGTAAATATAGAGAAATAGGAGTTTCCCATTAGTGAAAAGATTGAAACAATTTAACAGTTATAGAAAGTTTCCAGTAGCTGGCTAAGTATGCTACTAGTCTTCAGATTCCTTTCTGTTTTTCATGCTTTCTGATAGATAACAAGCAGATGACACTTCTGAGAAATAAAGTTTTTATCTCATTTTAAGAAAAGTCCACCTTCCACCTTATTAAATAAATTGAAAATTCTGAAGGATTTGCTGGATATGTGCCTATAATCTTCAATAAAAAGAGAAGAATTATTCCTCTGGTGCACAAGATGATGGATTTTCCAGACAGAAAGGTTGGATAATATCTTTAGTTACCTGTAAAGCTTTCTCTTTCCAATGAAGCCATCTTGGTCTGCCTGTACTAATGTACAGTAAAAGGCAAGGTTCTGACATCACCTGCAGGGACTCCTCTCTTACATTTCATAACCTCCAAAACCCCTTCCATCAACAGTGGCAAAAAATGCTTGGTGAGCTGATAACAGCCACTGGGGATCCAGGGAATCCTGCCAGCCTCAACAAACAAAGATAAACCAAACCAAATACTGAAAATCCTGCTGGAGATTTGTGCAGCAGTGACTGTGATGTCAACGTTGAGGCAGGCAGAACCCAGTAACAAGGGAAATGCCAATTCTGCAAAAGGGAAGAAGGCTTTAATTATCTTTGCAAGAAAGGCTACCATTGCCAAATCAAGGTATGATTCAGGACAGTCATAACCAAGTAGCTCAAATCCTGCTTTTTTTCTGCCAAGAGCACAATGCCCTGTCTTTGGCAGGGAAGTCATTGTGCAGGTGACTGTGCAGACTTTGTCAAATGGTGTAACATGAGCCAACAGGAGAAAAAGATTTCATTCAGAACACTTGTTCTGCCTCATACACATTGATTTCTGGCTTGATGTATTATTTTTGCACTACTTCCTAATAATTACCGGAGTGTAAATTTCAGTTTTTTCTTGTGGTACTTGTACAAGGAGCTATAGGAGTGTATTTAAAATATTACTGCATATAGGCCATGTTAAAATGTAATTGATGGACATATCCCCCATATTTAAATGGAGTAAAAAGTGAAGAGAAGTATGGTTTAAGAAATGGATGATGTATAAAATATATACAATTTTTTCATTATCAACTCAGAATGCTGAAGAAACCTATTTCAAATAAAGATGAATTCTGAACATTTTGAATGTAAATATTATTTATTAATGTCACTGAAATTCCACTTTTTTTTTTTGGCCATAGTTATATGCAGTAATGGAATTCATTGTGTTCAGTATGACAGTGGTTTGACATATGGAGAAACAAAACCAACATCTGAGGGATTTTCACTCTTGCACTAGGTCTTATGTATCGTAATATAGTAATATGAATATTTTTAAAATGTTTACAGTTTGTTTTGTTCACATAAATAGAATATGTATGTTTTTAAGAAATAATGATTTATCATCATATTGGTAAAATATTTTAGGTCATACCACTTAGGACTACTTAATTTTTAAGGTCTTTAGAATATCTGCTAGGTTAATACTATTAGAGAAGTATTTGAATCACAAAGCTATTTGAACACAAAAGCAGAGCTTGTATTTTGCATACTTAGTCCTTTGCTGACAGAAGTCAGTTCTCCCCACGTGGGCTGATGTAAGGAGCCTGTACTGTAGTTTTCAGCTCCCTGCCCATTTAGTTGTTGGTTAAGAGGATTAGAGTGAGCAGCTCATAGTGTACGTGAAAGGTCATGAATGATGCCATGTAGCCTCTGCTGCAAAAACATCCTAAAGTCTTTCTTTCAGGGTTAATTATACTGTCACTACTGACCCTTTGGTAACTTCTTCCAAAAGGATGTAACATATCCACCTGGGTCAGTCATCTGTCCATCTTTAAGAGACCATGCTGAGCACAAGAGTTTTACTCTTACCCAAAGAAAACAAACAGCTACATGAAGTGCCATGATATTTTTCTTGATGCTTATCTTCTTTACTTTTGTAAGACTGCTCAGAATTACTAAGTGGTTGACTCAGTGCGTTCCTTGTCATCATCATTCACCAAGCACCTTGTTTAAGTTGGTATTCTGTAGTGGACTCCTGTTAAAAATCCTATTTGTTTTGTATTTGCAAATTGCTTAGTTTTTAATAAGTATTACAGAGTTTATAATCTTCTTCCACTTCTTTTCCATCTAGTTAATGTATAACAATCAGCTAGATGTGAAAGTCATTCGTGCTGGTTTTGGCTGGGGTAGAATTAATTTTCTTCACAGTGGCTGTTATGGGCCTGTTTTAGATTTGTGCTGAAGGGTTGATAATAAAGAGATGCTTTTGTTATTGATAAACAGGGCTTACATGGAGCCAGGGACTTTTCTGCTTCTCACACTGCCATGCTGGTGAGAAAGTTAGGGGTGCCTGGGAGGCTGGGGGGAGACACAGCCAGGACAGGTGACCCCAGCCGACCAAAGGAATACTCCAGACCATGTGACATCATGCTCAGTATATAAAGATGGGGGAAAGAAGGAAGAAGTGGGAACATCTGGAGTGATGGTGTTTGTAACCTTTATGTGTGATGGGGCCGTGCTCTCTGGAGATGGCTGAACACCTGCCTGCCCATAGGAAGCAGTGAATTAATTCCTTGTTTTTCTTTGCTTGTGTGTGTGGCTTTTGCCTTCCCTATTAAACCATCTTTATCTCAACACACGTTTTCCAGCTTTTACACTTCCAATTCTCTCCCCAATCTGGCTGGTGAGACAGTCAGCAAATGGCTGAACAGACCTTGGTTGCCATGACACAATTTTCACCTCTTTGTCCTGTCTGGAAAATGAGGTTTGCAGGTATTTGCTTTTTCAAGCACAAATATAGACCACAGAGGTAAATATGTGTCTTCAGAAAGTCTACTCTGAAAAAAAAAGACTAAAAAGATATGCTGTTCTACATCTAAGAAATAATTTCTCAATATGATGTATTATCTTAAGATACTATACTATAAGATTCCCACTAATAGCTTGTTACCATGAGAGAGCCTGAAGCTCCAAGTATATTATATTTTGATTTGAAGGAGACCAAACTGAAAACGGTACATTTGAAAGTAACTACTAAGACTGTGTTACTTGCATTTTTGGTTTGAATTAACTATATATTAAAATTTTTGTATAAAACATATGCAACTAAGGCACTTGGAAGAAAATGGAAAGCAAGCATTTTTAGCATTCTAGTTACACTGTTGACTGCTCAAACATTAGTATAAATTGCATAACTAGCAGAATATATAAAATAGCTCTTTTTATTAAATGCCCTTTGAAAATAAATAGCTGGGAAAGAACATTACAGAACGTTTGGCAGTTAAGAAATTGAACTCTCTTTTACTGTAACCCTTAGAATGACTAAAGCCACTTATTCCTTATTCTCTTGTGGTAACCAGAATTGAACAGACCACTGGGTTGTTACATGAGGCAGAAGCACTGCATGTCTGTGTTATCTCCATGATGTCTCACTCACAACAGCCCTAAATTAGTTAGCATTCATTTGAATTAGCAGTGGCTAACGAGAGAACATAATATACAGTATTGCTTTTGTGAAAATACAGACTTTGGTTTTGTTAAACAGAACTGTAACAAGTAATACAGCACATGGACCTTACTGAGGTATGGATAGCAAACTAATTTGAGAATTACCCTCTGAAATGGATGCAGCTATTTAAGGAAATAGCCATTCAGGTTAAGCAGCACTTTGACATTTTTATAATTTGCCTTCCTTTGTATCAGAAATGAAAAGCTCTGGTTGGCAGATGCTTTCATCAATTACAGGCATTCATAGATTTGCATCTATACTTTGAGAGAGAATAATAAAGCTGATGTATTTTTCACTGGGGTATTACACACACCGGAATATTGAATTTCTTCTCCATGCATGCATTTATGGATTTTAGCAGAGTATAGAAATAGCGGGATTTGGTCCTCCTGATAGGTGAAATTCACTTTCTTTCACAAAGTTTGCACACCCTTTAGGACTTACTGGAAAAAGCAAAGTAAATGATTATAAAGGTTTGTCTTTAATTCTGCCTACTATGAACAAAGTCACTTTACACCAGGATTTGTGAATGTACCCTCTCATTCACTGACTGTAGGTAGTCAAGTACACAGGCTTTATTATTTCTATCTGTGGAAGAAATCCTGATGTCAGTGTTAACAGTGCTAACCTGGGCTTCTTAAATACTCTTCTTTTATGATGATTTAGCCGAGAAAATAATTTTTTCCTATTATGGATAATTTAACATTCCATGTCATTATTTCCAATTCTCTGTAACTATTGAGTGACACACTAGTTTGAGTTTTCCTGTATTTCTTTTACAGGCATATTAAATAAATAAATAAACAAACAACATGCTAGATTGTGTTCATTTTTTGCCTGCTATGGAAGTTATTTAATGTGACATTTCAAGAGACTGCAAATTTTCATTTTCGGTGTGGTTGAGCCTAAATATATTTTCAAAGGAAAGAGGATTCTGGTAAGGAGTGGCTGTCATCTCAAAACTGAACAAGTTGTGTACTTTCTAAACTAGTACTTACTTTAACCAAAAAGCGATGAAAAATTTGAATTCTTGCATAGTCAGGAAAATAGTCTGTGCTATTCAGTGCTGTCTCCCCAGTCTGAGTTTGGTTTTCAATGCAGCAGGAAGTTGTACTTTTGCAGAGAGAAAACCCATGTTAACACAGGTGGTGAAGAAAACTCATCACCTGATAAGGGGAATAAATGGAGTATTTAATTGGATTACATTAGATTCTTAAATAATGTGTGCCTTTAAAAGCTTCCTATGTATCATAGAGCTATGATAACTTAGGTATTAAAGTTACTGTCAAAAGTAACATCAAATACTTTAGCAGCACAACAGTACAGTTCCCCATATGGAAACCGAATAGCTGTTTTCCAAAGTGAGGGAACCTTTCATCATATCTTTTTCTTTCTTGTATGTATGAAAGACTTTATTTCAATGTCATTAGATTAGAATGGTTTTTAATTTTGCACCTCTGGACATCATCCCATCTAATACCTTGCTGAATGCAAGTTCAGCCACAGTAGGCTGCTCAGGGCCGTGCCCAGTTGGAATTTGGTCATCCTCAAAGATGGAGACTCCAAAGCATCTCTGGGCAGCATCTTTCAGTATTCGTTCACCTTTACTGTATGATTTTTTTTTTTCATTGCCAACTAGAATTTCCTGTATTTTAATTTGTGCCCAAATACTTTTCTCATTTACTTTTCTTATCTATTCTTTGAAAATCTATGCTTTTCTTTTTTTTTTGAACATTCCTATTGTAATTCTCAGCTCATCTGTCTCTCATATTTCCTCTTTTTCCCATTTTGCCTTTTAAATCTCACATATTTAAGTGAATATCAGCTCTTCCATTTTTGTGGCTTAAATGAGTAGTATAGAGAATCCTACCGCACACTAACTGTGCAATTTTATAATTACCTGAAACCATCTAGAATGTAATCTCTTCAGGCACCTGCTTACACAGGTTGGAAGACAAATTCATGTATAATGCACTCCTACCGAAATGGATTGTCTTGACTTCAACTGGGAATAAGCAGAAGCAAATGAAGCAGAAGCAGAAATCTCATATTCATGCCAATGCAGCTACACGAGAACATCTGAGAAGAATATTCATTATCCAAGCAAAAGACCTTCAAATACAAAATTATTCATGAGTTATCAGTGTGTCTGGAAATACAGCTTTAATAGACACAACCCACCTGCAAAGCTGAATAACTCCTCATGTGAAGGATGCATAATCCTGATTGCACTGAAGCAAAAAACAGCTGAGTATCTAGGCTTCAGTAGGGAAGACAATATTCTCTGGAGTTTAGTTCACTGGAAATGATGCAGATGACTTTTCTCTTATTTTTTAAGGTTACACATGAACAGGTATATTACATAACCAAAGCATAACATTTAGATTAGTACATCTGGCCACCACAGCAGTTCTGGGGCTGTTATTGTATTGCTTTGAGATTAAATTAGTTCAAAGGCAAATGGTTCCCAAATGCATTCCATAATGGCTAACTTTAAATATTTTACTTTCCCTATTTTCATTGTCAACTCCAATAACAAGAAAATTTTAAGCCTGTCTACGTGAAGTGACATTATACATCAGGCTGCAAATCTCAGCTCCCCAACTCTGCTGCCAAAGGCCCACGTGCTGCTTGGCACAGTCACTGGTTGGAGTCTGGATTTTGGGGTCTTTTGGTGTATTTGCCTCTGTGCCTGTGTGGGGTTGCTGGCGGAATCACCACATGCTGGGATGGAGTTACTCTCCATAACAGGCAGTAGGACGCTGTGGTTTAGACTTGTGACCAAAGCAATGCTGAAACACATGAGTGTTTTGGCTATTGCTGAACAGGGTGTGCACAGTGCCAAGGTCTTCACTGCTTCTCACCCATCCCCTGCGAGTAGAACGGGGTGCAGAAGAGCTTGGGAGGGCTCACAATTAGCAGGTGACCTGAACTAACCCAAGAGATGTTCCGTGCCATATAGTGCTCTGCTCAGCAGTAAAATGGAGGGCAGAAAGGCTGAGGTAAAGTTGCCTACCTTTTGCTCGGGAACTGGCTTTCCACTGGCCTGCCCATGGGAGGTGGTGAGTGACGGCCATTGCCACACTTTTTTTGTTTCTTTCTTCTCTCCCTTCTCTCTTTATGGAGTTATTTTCACCCTGACCCACGAGTTCTCTTGCTTTTTACTCTTCTTTTCTTTTCCCCCATTCCACTTGGGTGGGCAGCTGGGGAGTGAGTGGCTGCGTGGTGCTTAGCTCCCTACTGTGGTTATCTCACAGCACAGTGTGGCAGCTGGGCAAGACTGATGAGATCTGCTCAGGAAGAGTCGCTCAGCCCACTTCCCCATCTCAGGGATACCCAAAGAGCTCTCATGTGTAACACTACAGGCCAAAGCTGGATGCGGCCAGTGATCTAAGCATAAAGAAGGTCAAAAACTNTAAGAAACCACTCACAGCGCTGGATGTCAAGATGAACATGCCTGGGAAGGTTCACATGTGATTGAAAGGACCATCCTATTACTACAAGTAAAAATGACATTAATATGTTGGTACCAGGACAGAAAGACAGAAAAATATTTTTGAAAAAAATGTGCAATAGAAAATATTTTGAAAGCTACACTAGAAACTAACCCTTTAACTTTGTACTCACTATTTCAAGAAAGACAACTGCCTAAAAGAACAGAAAGTCACCTTGGAAAGGCTTAACAAGAACCTCCAGTGAAGAAGAAGCAAAGCATGACTAGTCTGAAGTGAGATTTCCAGAAACTTACTCGTTATGGCCTGACATTGAAAGACACAAATTTTGAGTTTCTCATAGTTCACTGAAAACACATATGTCTCTGAGAGACACCAAGAAGCCTACTTGGAAAGGCAATCCCACGCTGAGTTGCAAGTTCACCTTTTCTGCTCAGATTTCATGGCTGCTTCCTACATGAGTACTTCCACTTGTCTTGAGAAGTCATGCATGGAAGACCACTGGCACTCAGAGCTGTGCAGACACTTGGTTTCAGTAAGCAGAAGCCCACATAGCCAGAAGGGTCTGACTGGCTTAGGAGCCAGCTCTCTGCCATATGACTACTGATTCTTATGAAATGGATTGGTACACTTTATCATAAAGTATACATCAAAAAACATACATCCTTTACTCCCAAATAACTCACAATGATAGAAATATGCTCAAAATAAGGACATGAGGTGATAACTGGGATCCACTGAAGCCACTGGCAAAAGTCCCTTAGTGTTCAGAAGCAGCAGAAAGTCATACTTTGTATGGATGCAAAGGTGGTAACCAGATTACACCATAGGAGAAATTAGCAAAGAGTAAGTGGGAATTTAAGCAATTGTCTTCTGGTTGCAGACATTTATTCATCAAATCTTCCCTCCAGCAAAAGCTTAAAAGTAAGTCCATATTTCTTGAGCCATTGCCTTAACAGGTATCCAAAGAAGACATATTGTTGGATTTGGTGACAAACTAAACTAAAACTGAAATTAATTTAAGCAAAGGCTGTTGGTGGCTGAAGCAGGGAGATGTAATTCACCTCCCATGCAGTCAGGGTCAGATTATGTGCTAGAAATTCTCTGATGGATTCAAAGATGGAGTTTTAAACCTTTCACTTCAATACAGAGCGTCACAGATCCTGTACACCCTGCCAAACAAAATGCTGAAGCAGGTTCCAACAAGGTGGCAAGAGCAGGGTCTAGGGAATGGCACAGCTACTAACCAGCTCTCCTACTCACACCTTAGCAATGTGGAGCCACATCAGTGAAGGCTTGTTTGGCTGCTGTAGCCCTTCCAAGCTGCACTTCTCCATATCCATTATGCACCACATCAATGATCCTCTGTGGTTACTTACCATCACTTCCACCAGCTTGGTGAAGCCATATAATGTCACAGAGATATTTGTCCTGCTGATAAATTTTATGTCTGAAATGAATATTAAGAATTGAATTCATCTGAATAAATTTTTATAGCAGCAGCTATGAGAGACCAGTTTCGTATTACCCACTGCTCCAAGTTATCCTGGCTGTGGAGCAGCAGACAGGAGCACAAGTAAAACTAAGACATAGAGCTGACCCACCTCTACATTACAGCCCATTTATGTTCATAAATGAACACATGTTCTCTGAAAGCCTGTTCTTCTCCTCTTTTTTCCAAAATTCAGAATGTCAAAAGTTTTGTCGTGCTATCTCTTGCCCGCCCCAATAAACTCAAAATAAGCAACAGCAAAAAACGCCCAAACCCAAAAACACAGAAGAAAACCCTCATATAGTGAAACTGGAACAGAAATATATAGCTTTAGCCATGGCACATGTATACAAGAGGAGAGGCAATGATACAGTACTTCAATCTGTATTGTCTATATAAAACATTTATTTTTAAGCTCTATAATGGTATTATAGAAATACATAGAATATTTTATAGTGTATTTTAGTGTACTCACTGTGAAAATAACACATTTAAGACAGGTATTCTTATGTCCAAACGTTTTAAATATATGCACTTCTTTGCCTTGCAGTATTATGTTACTTTGAAAAACAAAATATCAGTATTTTATTNGCTCCCTACTGTGGTTATCTCACAGCACAGTGTGGCAGCTGGGCAAGACTGATGAGATCTGCTCAGGAAGAGTCGCTCAGCCCACTTCCCCATCTCAGGGATACCCAAAGAGCTCTCATGTGTAACACTACAGGCCAAAGCTGGATGCGGCCAGTGATCTAAGCATAAAGAAGGTCAAAAACTCAGTATAACTTCTACATCACTACATAAAAAGGAAAAAAAAAATTCCAAAAATACCTGTAGTTTGCTTCTCAAAAAA
>VZSE01011604.1:1877743-1933780 GCA_013398275.1 Promerops cafer
AGGTTCACATGTGATTGAAAGGACCATCCTATTACTACAAGTAAAAATGACATTAATATGTTGGTACCAGGACAGAAAGACAGAAAAATATTTTTGAAAAAAATGTGCAATAGAAAATATTTTGAAAGCTACACTAGAAACTAACCCTTTAACTTTGTACTCACTATTTCAAGAAAGACAACTGCCTAAAAGAACAGAAAGTCACCTTGGAAAGGCTTAACAAGAACCTCCAGTGAAGAAGAAGCAAAGCATGACTAGTCTGAAGTGAGATTTCCAGAAACTTACTCGTTATGGCCTGACATTGAAAGACACAAATTTTGAGTTTCTCATAGTTCACTGAAAACACATATGTCTCTGAGAGACACCAAGAAGCCTACTTGGAAAGGCAATCCCACGCTGAGTTGCAAGTTCACCTTTTCTGCTCAGATTTCATGGCTGCTTCCTACATGAGTACTTCCACTTGTCTTGAGAAGTCATGCATGGAAGACCACTGGCACTCAGAGCTGTGCAGACACTTGGTTTCAGTAAGCAGAAGCCCACATAGCCAGAAGGGTCTGACTGGCTTAGGAGCCAGCTCTCTGCCATATGACTACTGATTCTTATGAAATGGATTGGTACACTTTATCATAAAGTATACATCAAAAAACATACATCCTTTACTCCCAAATAACTCACAATGATAGAAATATGCTCAAAATAAGGACATGAGGTGATAACTGGGATCCACTGAAGCCACTGGCAAAAGTCCCTTAGTGTTCAGAAGCAGCAGAAAGTCATACTTTGTATGGATGCAAAGGTGGTAACCAGATTACACCATAGGAGAAATTAGCAAAGAGTAAGTGGGAATTTAAGCAATTGTCTTCTGGTTGCAGACATTTATTCATCAAATCTTCCCTCCAGCAAAAGCTTAAAAGTAAGTCCATATTTCTTGAGCCATTGCCTTAACAGGTATCCAAAGAAGACATATTGTTGGATTTGGTGACAAACTAAACTAAAACTGAAATTAATTTAAGCAAAGGCTGTTGGTGGCTGAAGCAGGGAGATGTAATTCACCTCCCATGCAGTCAGGGTCAGATTATGTGCTAGAAATTCTCTGATGGATTCAAAGATGGAGTTTTAAACCTTTCACTTCAATACAGAGCGTCACAGATCCTGTACACCCTGCCAAACAAAATGCTGAAGCAGGTTCCAACAAGGTGGCAAGAGCAGGGTCTAGCGAATGGCACAGCTACTAACCAGCTCTCCTACTCACACCTTAGCAATGTGGAGCCACATCAGTGAAGGCTTGTTTGGCTGCTGTAGCCCTTCCAAGCTGCACTTCTCCATATCCATTATGCACCACATCAATGATCCTCTGTGGTTACTTACCATCACTTCCACCAGCTTGGTGAAGCCATATAATGTCACAGAGATATTTGTCCTGCTGATAAATTTTATGTCTGAAATGAATATTAAGAATTGAATTCATCTGAATAAATTTTTATAGCAGCAGCTATGAGAGACCAGTTTCGTATTACCCACTGCTCCAAGTTATCCTGGCTGTGGAGCAGCAGACAGGAGCACAAGTAAAACTAAGACATAGAGCTGACCCACCTCTACATTACAGCCCATTTATGTTCATAAATGAACACATGTTCTCTGAAAGCCTGTTCTTCTCCTCTTTTTTCCAAAATTCAGAATGTCAAAAGTTTTGTCGTGCTATCTCTTGCCCGCCCCAATAAACTCAAAATAAGCAACAGCAAAAAACGCCCAAACCCAAAAACACAGAAGAAAACCCTCATATAGTGAAACTGGAACAGAAATATATAGCTTTAGCCATGGCACATGTATACAAGAGGAGAGGCAATGATACAGTACTTCAATCTGTATTGTCTATATAAAACATTTATTTTTAAGCTCTATAATGGTATTATAGAAATACATAGAATATTTTATAGTGTATTTTAGTGTACTCACTGTGAAAATAACACATTTAAGACAGGTATTCTTATGTCCAAACGTTTTAAATATATGCACTTCTTTGCCTTGCAGTATTATGTTACTTTGAAAAACAAAATATCAGTATTTTATTCTTTGCTCCTCGCCAGAATCTTCTCATTCGGATTTCCCCGAGTCACCTCAGGTGCTCACTGCTGTGGGATTTTTTATAAAAACCACGAAAAGTCTGTAGATTTGTAGATTTCCTATATTTGCTTGCATTCATGTCTAGTGCACATGGCTTGCCGTTCAATCCTCCAAGTGCCTTCTTCGTAAGTACAGTGACATATAGTGCACTCATCAGTTTGCACCTCCCGGCCTGCTGGAATGACAAGGGTTTCTGCAAAGCAGTTCGGGCCTGAAAGAAGGAGAGAGTTCATTATGTGAAACCAACAGTACACTGCAATCCAGCCTAGCACGGTCCCAGACCTGGGCACTGAAAACTTACTGCAAAGTGAGTGATGGTGGGCACGCTAAACAAACACGGGCATCACACACAAGGCATAGAAGCAGCAAAGAACGCAAGGACCCTGCCTGCCAAAGTGGCTGGATGTTTCTGGCACGGACCGTCCCTGCCCTCCGTGCAGGAAGGTGCCATAAAACCTTTCTGTGCAAAATGGAACTGTGACAGAGACCTGGGCACACCCTGATGGTGCAGATGAACAGACTGAAGCTGGAGAAAATGCCAGCTGTTGATAAGTTAACAGTGCTACTGTGAGCTACTAGAGAGCAGCTTATACATTTTTATTACTTTTTTTCCCACTGGAAGCAAGCATTTTAGTTTCTGTAGTAATCATAGTATCACATTAGTTTATCTTTCCTTTCATGAGAAAATAGTCTATTTCCAGCAGAGTGGAATAGCTTCAGCCTCTTCTGAATGAGGACACTTTTGATGTATAAAATGAAATATTCAATTTTATGTAAGTCGGTAAGTCTACAAACTCCTCTTTTCATAGTACACTGAAATAACTTAATTTCCAAGGATGAGGCAGGAGAAAAACCCACCAGCACAACATTCAGAAGACCAATCTGGTTCTTTCAAAAAGCAGAAGGCTGTGAAGGCTGTATTATCTATATTTCTGTCAAAAAAGAAGCCTATTTCTGCCTTGACAATCCACATGCTCTAGCAGAGCAGCATTAAACCCTCCAACCATGTGTCATGCCCCCATGTGTCATGGCCCTTCCATTCAGTGAGCACACACAGCAGCTGCTCAGGCACAGCCTGGCCACTTCACAGCACTTTGGCACCACTGTCATCAGGGCAGGATCTGTAGAAGGAACCAGGATACACTGATCTGATACTGCTGAAATTCTTAAAGGCTACGGATGCACAAAATACTTGTTGACTGCCAGCCTGTTTGCCATACAAGTAAGTATATCCCAGATGGGCTCAGTCTTCCGTTGCTGATGGTTTACTCCAAGAACTGCACCAAAGAGAGCATGGCTGCTGCTTCTTCTTCTTCTACAGAAATGCAAATACATTTTAAAGCACAAACCAAATAGTTCACAAATCAGTTTTAACAGTTACCTAATTGAAACAGGTTATGTCTTTGTGTGCACACAACACAGCCTGAGAATTAGATGCCAAATTGGCCATAAACAAAGCCCTTTCTCACCTAGGAGTTACGTCTAGAACAGACCTGCAAGACCTGCAGAAATTTGCTTCACCAAGTTGTACTCCTTCTTAAAGCTCTGAATATTTAAAGCCATACTTTTTTTTTCATAGAATCACAGACTGTAGAATCATTAAGGTTGGAAAAGACCTGTAAGGTCACTGAGTCCAACTGTTAACCCAGCATCACTGTGTTCACCACTAAACCATGTCCCCAAGTGCCACATTCACATATCTTTTAAACACTTCCAGGGATAGTGATTCCACCACCTCTCTGGGCAGCCCATTCTAGTTTTGGAACTGACTGTTGACAATTATCTCCAGCATGAGGCTTTTCCCACAATTTTGGGTGACTTCCTGCCCATTTGCATGCAGAAAGTGCAGCAAATTACAGCATATCTCATCTAAAATCACCTGCGTTACTATCCTAATGTTACTGCGACACTTCTCTGTTTTCAGTCCCTCCATCTATCCATGCAAACTATTACTGAGCTGGAAACACTGGAAGGAGGACTTTTGGGGTAGAAGCAATGCTCCTGGGTCCCCACTGCACACTGGGAGGTGCCCTACGTTTCAACCAAGGCAAAGCAGAGTTAACCATGCTGTCCTTGGTGGAACTTTGTTTAAAATATTTGAATGCTGACCAGTATAATTCTGTTTCTGTGAAATACTGTATTCTTCTTGCACCTAATAAAGTTTCATCCCAAAATGAGTTCACCTGCACATTAGGTAAAGATACTTGAATGTTTTGCATGCTGGACTGTAATAGCCCTATGATTTACAAAGCTATATGATATAAAGAGTTAAAATACTAAAAGCAGAATCTACTTTCCATGAAGAATTTGTATGAAACCTAAAAAAACACTTGAAATTTAAACACTATTTAAAAGGAACCATAGGAAAAAAAGTGATGTCAATCTCCTGTACAGGATTTATTTTATTCTGGAAAAGCAAATGTTATAGGTTATACTTGGTTATAAAAACTAACTGGAGAATGAAGTAAAAAGGGTGCAACACACATAAGATAATTCACTCGGATTCAGAATGTAAATGCCTCCAGTCACAATGTAAATGCCTCCAGTCACAATTAGCAACACTTCAATGTCATGAGTGATGAGTCCTTTTTACACCAGAAAGTTATGTAATGTAAAGATTCAACAAGTTAGATCTCAACTGTTAAACTATTTTATGTGGGGGTAAGTCATTGCTTTGGTAAATCTACAGAAGAGCAATAACCATTACTTGAGAAAGGGACCTGAAAAAAATAAATGGCAGCAACAAATGGAACTTTTCCTTAGAAAACTGCCCATTTTCTGGTTCTGCATTTGCACCCATCATTACTGTAAGTGCAAATCTTATATCATACTAAAGCTGACAACAGTCGGCCGGCATCCTTGCCTTCACCTTTTTCTCTGCAATATCGCACACAACATTGTGGGTAATGTTACAGAAAAGGTCATGAATGAAAAGGCTGAACTGACTGGATTACTGCAACATCATGCACATAAATGTCAGTGTAATACAGTGTCCAAACAAGGGAAAATAATTCCACAACTCTTCTTTTATTATTTCTCCAAACTCTCAGACTTCTAGGGAATATAACGCTGAGCTTCACCCCAAACCCTCATCCAATTTTGAAGCTGTAGGAGCTTGTCCTGGCTCTTGGTGTCCTGTGGCTCCCTTCCCACCAAGCAGGGAATGCTTGTCCCTTTCCTCTTCCTGAGGAGCAGACACAGAACACAGACTTACATGGCTGGACTGATGAGACCAGCCTGCGGTGATGGGGCATACGTGTGACAGCACTGGGGGGACCCTTGGTGAAGGGCTGCTCTGGCTACTCTTGTGCCTCCAGCAGCCCTTCCCTGGCCCCTGCCTGTCACACAATCACAGAATGTTCAAAGCTGGAAGAGACCCACAACGATCATCAGGTCCAGGTGGAGGGACAGTGATGAAGCCACTAAGGATTCTCTGCCTGTCTAAAAGGACAGTAGCGGAACTGAGGAACTGAAGATTCTGGACGAACAGTGGGAAGGGCAGGAGGCACTGCAGGCACACAAAGGACGGTTTTAAAAGCTTAAGAGTGCCTTTTCCTCAGTCTCCCTTTGAAGAGGGAGGTCCTCCACATTCTGAGTGGACAAACTGCCCCAATGGCAACTTGCTGAAGCTACTGCTTTACTTAAAACTGGGCAGTTTATATTGATTTAGCAAGATTTTCAAAAGGTAAGCCATTTTTGAGTTTTTAAGTTTGCAAAATTACCTGACTTAGCACATGAAAAGCATTTCCAAGTAAATTGGGGCTGTTTCAACCCCACAGCAGTGGTGGGCTTTCTCACTAGATGCTGCTGCTGCAGGAACAGTGAATTTGTTCTCCTTGGTCTACAAAGGAGGTTGCCTGCTTTCTGAACTCCTTCTTGGCTACACCACTACCCTGCCCAGCTTCAGCACCTGGTACTCGCTCAGTGCAGTGCTGGCTTGTTTGCTCTGCAGCATAAACCTCCTGGCCTCATCCCCAGCTGTGTACACTTATATAGCACTAAGGCAGTCAGTGATGCTGCATTTCTTCACAGCAGATGAAGATCTTGCCACACCACTCTTAAATCTGGAAGAAAATTCATCATGACATACTGTATCAATTCTGAGTGCAGCTTGAAATCTACCACGACGTTGTTTGTTTTCCTAAAGTATACAACTGGTGCTGTCAGACTCCACCATGCTGGTATCAGCACAGATTTCTTTCCCAGGGCTAAGGCACAGTTGCTGCCAGTGCAGCAATGTCTCAAAGCAGCAAGTTCAGTGCAAATCCTCAGTTCTCACACTGAGCACCAGACTGGCATGCAGCTCTTGGCTTCCCTGCATCTGAAACAGTGAATCCTAGCTTCCAAAAGCAACATTTTTACTGGGATCTAAAGAACTGAGAAGGCAGATCCAGTTGGCTAACTCCCTGAGCAATTATAAAGAGATCCACATCTTGGAAACACTTCAAAACTAATAAAGTTTCAAAATATTATTGGGGTAAATGCTGCTATTGTAATTTTTTATTTTTAAATCATTTCACTGGTCCTGTGGAAAGTTTCCAACTACTTATATGCTATGCTTCAGTCTTGACAAAGGCAACAATCTAATTAAAATGCAAATTTTTTTATCTCAGAAGGAAACAGCTGATGCCAATTCTCAGTAGAGAATGCCCAAGCCACTCACCTACAGAAGTACCTGTAACCTTGACAACCTCAGAAGTGCCTCTGAAATGACTCCTCTCCTCCTTCCACAAAACCACAGCTGTACATCACAGCGCTGTTCCTGTTTCCTCTTCCTCCTGCCCTTGCTTTTGTATGGGCACATGTTCCAATCAGTTACAAAACATGAGATACAGCAATCTGGTAAATCATGATTTAATCAACTGTTTTCATCATATGTTAAACTGAATCATGGACAAAGAAATCTGTTCAACTGCAAGTTAATGGGCTTGCCTGGAGAATAAGTCACAGAAGATTTTTGCCAATTTAAACTACAGTCACAACCTCTGTAATACAATACTTTGATGTAAGACTGCTTTGGGCTCTGGTTTGTATTAAACTTCCTCACAGCTGCCTCTCTGATAGCTCCTTGCAGCAGTCAAACAGGCCAATTCCAAGCCACCTGACAGCAGTGCCATCTACTCTGACAGTTTTCTGGCATTCATCACTGGCATCATTCATTCTGGCATCATTCATGTGGTATTAGAGCACTTTGTAAATTACATAACCTCAATATTTAGCTTACTCCCTTGGTTTTATTTACTCATTTTTTCATTTTTCATGGAGACAGTTCCAACGGTTACAACGTGGAAGAAGAGGTCCTACACTTTGCCCTGGAAGTGTTGAGAACCATGACAATATACCAGAAGGAGCCATGCTGGGTGAGATCAGAGATCCACCTGCACCAGCAGCAGCCAAAAGGAGATGCCTGCAGAAGTGTACAGGGACAGAGCAAGAACACATATGCAGCTTCCAGCACTGTCTGAATCGGAGATGTGGTAAATGGCTCCTCCTTGCTAAATTAGTGGAGTTAATGGATGGAGTTAAAAGGTTACTTTATGATTAACCTCTCCAACATCCTGCTGAACTCAGATAAACAGAATTTTGTTGCAAGGAGATCCACAACTATTGTGCACAGGGTAGAACAGTTTTCTTTTGTTGTCCACCCACTACCTAAACTTGGAATTTCAAAATCCTTAGAGTGGAAGAGGTGGTAACAACCCTCCCCACCTCTGTCAAGCTGTTCATGATCTTATTGACCTGTATCATGCTTCCCTTCCATTCCATAAGCTCACCTGCAGGTTGAAGAAGCCAGTTCTGCACACTCACTGTCCCTGCTCACCTCCCAAGACCTCCTCCATTTCTGCTACCTCGTTTTGGGGCTGTGAGGATCAGACCTGTGTACCACACACAAATTATAGAAACACCACGGACCTGTACAGTAGCAGAATGATATTCCCTGTTTTGTTTCCTATTTTCCTCCTACTTCCTGACATTTGCCTTTCTGTTGTGACCACTGATGAAAAAGTTGAGTTGACGTTTTCATTACACTTACAAATTTTACATCAGATACAAATCTTACAGAAACAAACGTATCATTGCACTCAAGTAAAATCTGCCGCTGTCTGTGTTACATAAAAGTTTCGCTGTCCAGAAATGCTACTTGACAGTCTTCCATGTACATCAAAAGTGTTTTTGTTGCTCAGTAATTTCAGGAACATGCTGGAGAAAGTGAAGCCTTCCCTCCCATCTCTCAGATCTTTCTTCTTTCTGACATTTTGAGACTTTCTCCATTGCAGATGCCAGGGAGACTAATGAAACACTGAGCAGGAAAATGTAGCCAACCACCTGCCCGCATTTCAAGCTGTCTACTGCTCCAGATGACCTGCGATGCCACAATACAAAGCCAAGGACGTTTAGGAAGTTACACTGAGGAGCTGGGACAACTGAGGACCAAACCACAGGCAAATGCTGGCTGTGCCTGCCTCCCAGTGCACAGGGACACAAAGTCCCTTCTCACCTGCTTAGGTATTTGAGATGGATTTTGAAACGTGCTAATGTGGCATTAAAATAAGGCTGCTGTGCCACGTAGCACTGCAACAGAAAGATTTCTGAGACACAGGCATTATCTTCCTCATCCCTCTCAAATCTAATCACTTTCTCCAGAGATGGTATCGGTACCTACTTTGTGTCCTTCCGATCTCTAATCTCTTCTGAGGGGCCTGTATCTCCCTGACTTGATTTTGTTTCCCTCTCACGTGGATGTGTGTGTATATATAAAATACATCTATCTCCTGTGAAATGTCAGCTCAGAAGATAAAGCACGAAGAGCAGCTGGCAAAAGGAGTCTGTGACCAGGATTACAGCAGACTCTCATTCTCTCACAAAAATAAGTTCATCACCCCTGCTACTGTCGTGATTCTGACTTTTCCCAATCCATCGAAATCTTTTACTTGCCTCAGTACCTCTGGACACAACTGAACCAAGTCCACAAGAGAGTTTTCAATTACAGAAGAAGGATTCAGGTAAACCCAATTTTAAAAGCAATTTGAGACCCTGAAAAATCATGTACTATTTCCATAGTTTATCAATGCTTTAAGATACTGGCAGCCAGAGAACTATGGCAGATATCCTAACAGACTTCCTGTAAATGTGTGTATATATATGTATGACAAGGAAAAGCAAAATAAAAGTATATCCATGTTGTGATATTTCCTACCTGCTACTGGAAGTAACAAAAAAAAGCAGTGGGTGCAACCTTCCATGAAAGCATCATTTTTTATGCTAGACAGAGCTTTGGTGATTTTAAGAATAATAAAACCCCTCTGTCTGTTAGGGCCATATTTTGTTAGATGCATAGGGAAATGACAGATTGGAAGAAGTAATTTAAAATAACATTTTGCCAACTAATTTAGAAGGATGTGTATAGAAGTATCTGCTGTGAGTGGACAAATAAAAGAGAGCCCAAGGAAGCTCTTCTGTAACTAAACAGGGTGACCATGTCACTTTGGCACTGCTGTAACAAAGTGAGTATCAAAGCTCTGGCACTTGCTGTAGCCTACGTGTGCCAGTGTGTGTGTATGTGCTTTAATCCAGAACATAAACCAGCTATAATCTACTTAAGAGTTGGGTTTTAATGTTCTGCTGACGAGACTCGCAAGCCCTGTTTATGACCATGTTCCGCTGGTTTACTTTTTCATTTATCAAGTGACAGCACTATTGATGAATGTTTTATTCTGCCTCCAGTTCTAGAAATTGCAGTAGTGTCCAAAAAGACCCATAGAACATGAAACCATGCCACCACAGCCACTGGACTGATCCTTTTCAGCACTGCTTCTTCCCAGCTCTGATTCTCCATCTCCTTGCACTTGGTGGTGATGTTAGCATCCCTGGAATGACAATGCCAAATACTACCGAAACCTCTGACAATGCCCATAGTGCCACTACCAAAAAGGGCTGCAGAGTTTTGCACAGCTAGAAATGGCTTGCAGGAAGGGAACAGTCTGCAACCTGGCACTGCTGCTGTCTCCCTAGATTTTCAGGTATATCCAGTGAGCAGCATTTCAGATACCTGCTTTTTGTGTACTGAATACAAAGAAGCAAAGGAGAATTGAACACTACACAATCCAATACCACATGAGCCAAAGAGAAAGCCTTGAAGCATAAAAGGGCCCAATTAAACATGAGGCTTGACTGCCATAAAAATAAACTGCATCAAACAACTTCCTTTATCAGAGAAAATACAGAAAGACTCAAATAGGCTACTTAAAAACGATTTTCAAAGGTCCTATGACTTGTAAAAGGACACTGTATTCCACCCAGGAACAGCAATAATTAGACATGAGCTGAACATTGTGGCTATCTCACAGAAAATTACATAAACACTCAGAAGCCAGCAAGCTGTGCATCGATTTTAGGCTCAGCTTTCTTGCAGGTCTGTCACAACCCAGATGATTAGGAAATTAAAGACATAGGGCTTGAATGTATGGAGAAGAATCATGTCAGATGCCTGAGATAACAAAGAATCACAGAAAGGTTTATGTTGGAAAAGATCTCTAAGATCATTCAGTCCATGTGTTAACCAAGCACTGCCAGGTCCACCACTAAACCATGTCCCCAGGTGTCACATCCACATGCCTATTGAATGCTTTCAGGCATGGTGACTCCACTGTTTCCCTGGGCAGCCTGTTCCAATGCCTCATCACCCTTTCTATAAAGAATTTTTTTAAAATATCCAGTCTAAATCTCCCCTGACACAACTTGAAGCCACTTCCTCTCATCCTGTCACTTACTACTTGGGAGAAGTGACCTGCACCTGGCTGCAACCTCCTTCCAGGTAGTTTTAGAGAGCAATAAGGTCCCTCCTGAGCCTCCTTTTCCCCAGGCTAAACAACCCCAGCTCCCTGAGCTGCCCTTCATAGGACATGCCCTCCCTACATCAGCTCCATTGTCTCTCTCTGATGCTCAGCACATCAATGTCCTTGTAGTGAAGGACCTGGAACTGGACACAGGATTCCAGGTGTGGCCCCAGTGCTGAGCCCTGGGAACACCAGCATTGACCAGCTGCCAGCTGGACGTAACTCCATTCACCACCACTCGCTGGGTCTGGTCATCCAGCTGGTTTTTTTACCAAGTGAACAGTGAACCAGTCCAAGCCATGAGCAGCCAATTTCTCCATGAGAATGCTGTGGGAGAAACAGGAACTCTGGGGGCTGGTGCTCCTTAGCCTGCTTACCACTGTCCCAGTCATGCTTGTAGAAAGCTGTCTGCCTGCACCCCCCTGAAATCTCTCTCTGCTTCCCCCTGCACCAGACAGACTGGACTGTGAACCAGCCTGGGCTAAAGCCAGCCTGGAAGAGAGGAGGTCTGGTCTGGGACAGGAGCTGTGGTGCAACATTCTGCAGAGATGCTTGCAATGGAGTGGAGCCCGGGCAGTGCGTGGGAGTAGCACTGGCTACTTGGAAATTACTTCTGAAACCCAGAGAGGGCAGTCATGTCTAAGAAAACAAACTGAATAATTGCTTATTTTTCCCTCTGTTACAGGAACTGCAGAAGCATTGCCAGGCACTGCAGGGACTGGCAAAAGTCATGGGGCAGCCTGTGGGCTGCAGTGGGGTAAAATGCCTGCCTGCCCCAGCTCTTGTAGCATGGGAGCTTAAAAACCCTGCTGTTGAGGTTAACGGGGCTAATCCTCCCCTTTCTTAAACTGTTTATTCATCCTAGTGAGCCTGCTGGGCTTGGCAGGACAACCGAGGGCCTGGTGAAAAACCTGCTCAGCACTAAGACATCTTCTTTGCACTGGGAAACATCAGCTTACTCTTCAGATTAAGCAAGCCATGTGAAGTGCCTTTGTTGAAAGATCCTCAACAAATTGTCCTAAAAACTGTTATGCAAGTTTAAAAAGATTCTGCTCTTGCAAAAACACGTGATACAGAGCAAATCAGAGATTTGCTGCAAACATGTAATTAAAGCACATTTTAATTAGCCAAAATACTGCAGCACTGGTGGGCTGTAGTGTCTATCAGTTAGGTTAGTTAGGTCGCCGAGAAGTGGTCAGTAACTTAGGCAAAAATGCACATCCAGTCAGGATTTTATATGTCCTGAAACACAGACTAAATGCAGGACACTAATGAAGGATAAGATTTAGAGAATTACTTTGGGAAAATCTCTAAATATTTCAACTAAATCAAAAGCTAAAGTGGTACCAAATCACAGTATAATTCTGCTTTAGCAATGAAGCAGAATCTAAATCAGTATATTTTTCCAGTCACTATAAATCACTGGGTATTGAGAATACAATATGTGAGGATGGCCAGTGGCTACCTACTACTACAAGGAATTATTCAATCAAACCAACAAAACATCACAGCAAGCATCAGCCATTTTTTTCACCACATTTTAGAATAAACACACTGAACACAGTAAAATCAGAGGTTATCTTTCTTACTGAGAATTATTTATATCAAAATCCTAAATGTAGTATCATTCAAGTCCTGATAGACTATAACAGCACACAGTCACAATTCTTCCAATTACACAGTCCCCTTGCAAGTTTAGGTATTTTATAAAGGCTTGGTTTGGCTTTTTGTTGTTATTTTGTGTTTTGTGTCATCATTACTGATTCTTTGGGTTTTTTTTTTTTGGTTTAGTTATGATTTTAGGGGCTTGCAAACACAGACTCTTTTCTAGCCACTCTTCACTAGAGTGGATTTGTTCTGGTTGTAGGTGTACAGATGTCCCTAACATGCCTCTCTCTGGGTAATCTGATGCTGAAGTGATACACACAAACGAGAAAAAGGTGTCATCACTGAAGGAGCTGCAGTTTGGGATCTCAGACACCTGTGTAACCCCCCCATAGACACAAGCTGTGAGCAAAGCTGACAGCTGCAGAAAAAGGAAACAGAGGTTAAGACTCTTAAAGGCAATAAAGTTTGTGCAGTAAAAGAAATAAGTAGTCTGTCACATCTGAACTACTCAGCTCTGTATTTGAAGACTTTGGTCCTGTGGCATTTTCTTGATTGTATCTGTGATTTTGTGCTTATTCTATCCATGTCCTTTGAGTTACAAAAGGTAAGTACCCAGTCAAGACCAATACCAGCACAACTGTTCTTTAAAACATTAAAAAACCCCCAACAGTTCCACAAAGGATATTCTTCAATATATACTGAAGGCTGACCACCTTCTTTCCCTCTTCTACCTTTCTCATATAGAATGTTTCAAATAATCTTCCTCCTAAAACCAGCAAAATAGTATCCCTTTTTACAGGAATAGAAGTGTCAGTGATCTGTGCCAAAGAATGAATTACAACTGTCAGCATGTCATGCATCATTTTAAAATACAATGAATTCTAACAACGTCCTTTGCTGTGCATTGTTAGCTTCATTGACTGAAATAAAAAGCTGTCCTTGTGACAAACAGATGTAATGCATGGGAACCAGAAAGAAAATGAAGAACCTGTGTAGTCACCAGTCCTAACATATTAATTCTATAGGTGTGAAAATTTACAAAATATACAGTTGTAATTGCTAATTGTTTTAATGTCATACTATTACTACGTGAATATACCTGTGAAAAACTGAGTTGTTAAGTTTTCCTAAGGAAAAAATTCCTTATCAGCTACCTTTAGGATGCATCTAAGTTACTCTGCAACTGAGAAAAATCACAGTATTTTTATGAGCAAAAGAGAGGCTATGCTTTGCCCTCCATGCTACTCAATCAATAATTCCAGCTTTTTATCCCCTTTAACGATTTTCCCCTGGTGGTTATGAAACACTGCCCTGACACAGCTTGCTTTGGAAAGCCTGCATTTTGTACCTATGGAGGAAGCTGAATTTAAAATCCCAGGAAAATGTCTCTGTGAGCGCACGCTCCTCCTGCCCCTGGTAACCTCAAGCAGGGTTCCCTGAGCAGCCCTGCTCCCATGGCTGGCCAGGATGCAGGCTGGGAAAAGTTTGGCATCAATCCCTGTTCCAGCACACTGCTTCTGGACAGACACAGTTCTGGGGATAGGCACCCAGCTTTGCCACCTAAAAATGAGGGATCTGGTCCAAGCCAGCCACCTGTGGACTCTGTATGCAGAGGGAAAGGAAGAGGCACCTCTGGGGACAAGTCCCTGTACATCCTGGAAACAGGTGCTGCCACAGCTGCTCACTAGTCTGATCTGTAGGTTGAGCCCTGCACCAGCACACAGACATCCTCCTCACATTCCAGCCCCATTTCTCACATGGGCTCCTTGTACCACTCTCTTACCTCATCAAGGTCTTGCACAGAATACCAGGTGAGATGCTAAAACAACAAAATTTGGATGAAAGAAATACTCAGGATAGGAAGTGGTGCATCAGATATTAGTTATTCTGTTGATCAGAAACTATCAACAAGTCAGAGCTGAAAACTGGAGACACCATTCCTGAGAATTCACACACTCCACTCAGGACCATGTCTAAAGCCAGCTTTTAAGAAATACAACCAGGAATTATGCAAATCTAAATATATTAAGTTGCAACATGAAAATCCATCACTACTTGAAGTTAATTTCCTCTTATTTCCATTTTCATCACCCTCACACAACTCATGAATCAAAAAATAGCTAACAAGGATGCTTTGGAGTAGGTAGAGTGGGAAACCAGAAGATGGAAGGGCGATTCACTGGAAAATCAAGAGATTAGGGAGCCACTGTTGTTGGAAGAAACCAAATTAGTGTGATTTGAAGCAGGAAGGGAAAAGGAAGAAAGCAGGCAGAGTGACTGGCAAAATTATTTTAAGGAATCACCTTTTTGTTGACATGGAAAGACAGATTGTTTGAAGTGAGAGACATGAATCATGAAAGACAGGAGAACCATCTTTGTTAAATGTAAGGATTGCCTCTGTGAGTTACACAAATCCTTTCATCCAAGAGAAGTGCAGCAGCACAGAAATTGCACGGCACTCACAGGGGCACACATAAAAGGACACACACTACCCCAAAAAATCTTCCACATAACATCACCTAACTTCTTCACTTTTAGAGTCTTAAACAGCATTTACTTTCCCACATGCTGCAAAGCCAAGAGCACCATTTGATAGTGCAGTGCTCTTCTCCCATGATGAAGTTAGAGCAGGCTCTTTCTTCCCAATACACAGGAGTGAGAAATTGGGCAGAGCCCAGCAGAGAGCAAAACCCCCTTGGAGCAGACAGATCTTTGGCTTCCTGGACACATGCCAGCTGGGCCAGGAGCTAGTGAAAGAAATACAGAGAAGATGATAAGCTCAATGTTCCCTTCAGCATTCCCATGGCAACTTGTTAAGGGGTATGAACGGATGGAGTCTGCATATTCAGCCACATCACAGCGGGGGCTATTTCGGCTAGGAAGATTCAACAGCTGATCCCAGTCACACAGCAGGACACAGACACCTTTGCAAAACACCTGGGCTCATGTAGAGCCCTCTGGTTTTAGCCAATGCAAACTCACAATCTAAGAAGCCAAGATTTGTATAATGGAGATTGCAAAGATGTCTGCTCTTCTAAGGAGAGACAAGACATTCCCAGCGAGGGGCTGAACTATTGAAATGCCCGACCACTAAGTCAAGGCACTAAGCCCAAGAGGAGGGCAAGCACTACCGATATTCCTGGAGTTCCTGTTCACAGAAGTAACCATCAAGCTCCTGCAAAGATGCTCAGGGAAAAGTAGGAAATCAGATCAGGCCTTTCATTAAATTAATAGTCCAGAAAACTCTGAAAAAAATAAAACTGGATTCCAGAAATGGCCCCCAAGATGGCCAAGTTGGCACTGAGAAGCAGCTGGGTTGCTTTCTAGAACTTTCTTTTCCTTTTTTTTCCCTAACATGTAGGACCTCTGGAGCAGTTACTGAGGCATACAACCAGTCTTTGTATTTACAGTAACAGAATTATTGTAAACCTATTCTTAAATATTTCCACATATTATATGCTTCTTCTTGTAAAATTATCTCCAAAGGCAATTTCTATGGAAATAAAAGTTCTAGAGGAAAACAGCTGGTGCTTTTATGTTTATCTGAAAGCTATGTTTGTTTTTTCCTAGGCAAAACCAAAGCATTATGAAACCGTAAATGATTCCCAAGACATTTTGAACTGATTTTTTTGAAACTCAGATTTGTGCACTAGAAAAAGAGCAATAAAATAACACAAAAGTGGTAAAACTAAAAATTAAATTTTACTTTTCTAATGAAGTTATTACTCCAGAATGTCCTACAACCAACAATTAAACACTTGGTGCATGATTACAGTGATAGCTACTCAATCTGTCTTGGGGGTATTCTTCTACTCTCTGGTGATAAAGATGATCACTGCTCACCTGCTGCATACACATCATAAGTGTAAAGAAGACTTGAGAAGTTTGTGTCGAGTAGAAGTTATTATTTCCAAGAACCTCCCTAGACAAAACTTAATTAAATGAGACGTTCTTAATTACAGAGTAGGTGGGAGTGTTGTAAAACATGTGAGATTCAGAGATGGGGAAAGGAGATGTTTCCTGCAGAAGAACTGATATCCTAGCAAAGGGGGGGATATCAGCCCAAGTGAAAGAAACCAGTAGATCTTCTAATTCACTCCCTTCTGCAAGGTGAGGCTCATTCCTGTCTTGCTCTAGGGTTTAATTTGCAATTACTCACTTTGCACTTGATACCAAAACCATTAATAGCACGATATGTACTTGTAAAGTCTACAACCATTACTGGATTAGTAATTTATTTTCTGATTCTTTATTCCAAGTCTATATGTAATTTATGCATGTGCAATTGAAATCCATGTATTAAGATGCATAAAAAATGAATTCTGTAAGGAAATTGTGGAACAAAAGCTGGGGCTGGGTTTTCAAGAGAGGAGAGAAAATTGGTCAGAACAGAAGGAAAATCACAAAAATACTCCAAACCAAAAACCAAAACCCTGCATCAGTTTTTAAGGGAAATCATGACCACAACTCTGTGAATAAGACCATGTAACTGCTTTAAAACAGAATAAAACACTTGGGAATGCAAACTTTTATATAGAATATGTATCATTCCAGGCACATTACAACAAGAAATAAAATACATGAAGGAGTCTCTTTCCTCAAGCATGACTGTCAGCTGATTTCTACTGTATTAGGAACACTGGTCCAGGTAAAAACATTAGTAGCAGGGCAAAATAATACATTTGCAAGCATGAGATTCCATGAGGGAATTATACACAAACAGATCTCTTTCAAACATCTCTTCAAAATGCCAGCAATAAAAACCATGGTTAAACACATCTTCATCTTTGGCTAGTGCTGCAAACACCAGAACTGTCAAAGGATACTGAAACTAAGTCAAATACCCTAATCATGGTTAAATAAGCAGATTGTTGAATTTAGATTTCAGATTTTAAGCCTTCTTGGCACATTATGTCATTTTTCCCCTCTGGGCACAAAGTCTTATCAAACAAAACACCTCTATACCTGTAATTATGAGACTGATATTTCAGCTAATTACGGCATATTTATTCCTACTGAATAAAATCATGTTGTCAAGCAATGACTGAATACAGATGCTGACAAGCCAGAAAGGGGAAAACTCTTAAAATAGGACAAAATGGCAGCTATAATGGAAGGCAGGAAGAAAAACTTTGCTTTTTGGCACTTCCCCTCCTCAGTTTTCACTTATTTTCAAAGTGGAATTCCTAAAAGCTGCACTCAGTCACTTATTTTTCCCCAATAACTAATCTGTTGTGGGTTCTTCCTGCAGATGACATTGCTTTTAAAAGATCATTTCTAACACAGGTTTCTGGTTAAAAGACAGATTCCACTTCCAGCCTGTTAAAAAGTGAGAAAAAATGTCTGAAGGAGAGGGCCAGCCTGCCTAGCCATATCTGACCACATTTGACTCCCATTACAGACACAACGCCTATGGCTTTGTTTCTTATTCATTTGCTTAGTGTTTAGAGAAAGATTTTAAGAAAAGCTTCAACTCTCACCTCATTTATTTTTCCCCCTTAAGATACAGTCCTGCCCTGTTTCCAGTTTCCATATGTGAGCTTTATAAAAGGACTGTAGGAAGACTGTAAAAGGCATTTAAGCATATAGACTTAGGAGAAGAGAGCACCTTGGCCACACTTGGCAGTAGAGAGTAATGGGGATTATAAAAAAAAAACATGGAAAAATAAGAAAGTAAGGAAATGAAAGAATCTGGAAGGTTCCCATGCAGAAATGTGCAAGTCTGCATATTAAGGAAACCAGGCCTAAGGCACTAAAAAGATTTCAAAAGAGGTCATGCAATATAAATAAAACTTAAAAGCACTTTCTCTTCCTCCAGATATCATGGCATGAGCACGTCACATCTAAACAAGTTTTCTCAAGTGTACCCCACTGCCAAGTCTTTATCTGCTGCAGCCCCCAGCATCATCCCTAGCACACTACTTTTCCTACTACCTAAGTCCCTCACCTGCCATGTACACACAAGTACAATCTGTAAGCAATTTTCCTACCTTTTAATAACACTTGAAGTTGATAAAATGAAACTACTGTAAGCAAAGATCTCCAAGTTCTCATTCCATTTATCTTTCTGTCTTCACGTTTAGTCTTTCCATCTCCTTCTGCTCCAGTCAGATTTACCTTGCTGCCTTTCTTGCCCTTAACTCCTCCTGATTTTTGAGACAGCTGCAGGACCCCATCTGCTGTGAAGTAGCACCCCTTCATGCTGCCTGTTCAAGCACAGACAGCAGACCTGACCAGAAAGCTGCACGGCATCCCATTCTCACAGACAGGCACCCCAAGTATTCCCAGGTGCACACTCACTTCAGGAATTCCACACCCTGGTGAGGGATTTGCTTTGTCCTCATGAATAGTACAGCTTTCATTATAGTAGTGCATGTTGCATGAATTCACCCATGCATCTCCTGAACTCCTGCAGAACATGGATAAAAAAGCTGGTCCTGACATCTTGACTGTCCCTAACATTCTGAGGTATATTCAAGGCAGATCAAAAATACTGCAACCACTTCGATGATTCTGAACAGCTGCTGTAAGTTTGCATCTCTCAGAGGGGCATTTTTTGGACGTTTTTTTCCTAGCAGAAATCAAAGAACCTTATTAAGATCCTAGTGGAAATCTAGAAAAATAATTGCCTTTTTTTTTTTTTTTTATGATAGGTTCAGGTTCTTGAGAATTTCCATGTTTCTAAAACAGGCTAGTCACTGGCTTAAATTGATAGCACTGGGATAATACAGAGCTCCTTCATATAATTTCTTTTCAATCAGTAACATTTTCTTTTAAAGGTTTACCCAATATGTAGCATACTGGATACCTTAATAAAATTTAATTTGTTTTCTTTTTCTCCATCCAATATGCTGCATCACTTCACAGTTGTGGGGGGTCCCTTGCTGTATGACTTTTTGCCCTATAGTTATTATGTAGATTGAGCTGCTAATTTAGGCACAGAATGCTGCTGACCATCCACATTTTTGCTCATTTTTTTCCTCTTTGATAGACTTTTCTAAACCATCCAAAACCTAAAGATTCTCTACAGGTTTTAAGAAAAAAAAGTTGCACATGCAACTCCAACAAAAACTCTGATGTCACATTGCTGGCAACTGCTGTCTTTATGTACCTGTGCACACGCTCATATAAACTATTAACTCCAAAGCAGTTCAGTGAATTGAGAAGGATTCAAGTCTCCTTTCCCAAAGAGAATGAAACTGTGAGACACAGTGAGTAATTATGGAAACTTGGGCACTTATAATCTATGCTTTTAGTTTATTATATTTATTTGGATGTTCCCTAATTCATGCTTTTAGAATCACAGTACTTGCAGAAGTCACAGGCCAAGCAGACTGCAAAGCACCTTCCAGAGCATTAATAGCAGCCTGTGAACTTTCAAGGAGAGGACAAACAGACACCTGTCATCTTCTAATAGATATACTTCAAGGTTACTTTGGTATAGATTTATTGCACACAAGAAATCAAAATATATGATCAGTCAGAGCCCCAAGAGCATGTGGCTAAGGCAGCCTGTCCTCCTGTAGACCCCTGCTGCAGCACAGGCAGTGCTGATCATTCCAAAGACAAAACAAGATGTCAGAATGAGAACAAATCTACACACTCAGCCAAATAAGACCCAGGACAAATGGAGGAAAGGTGTTTCTTTTAAAGAGCTTAGGAAGAAGGGGAGAACAGAAAAAACTGGCTTCCCAAACTCACACCATGAAAATTTCTTTACTTCACTAAAATGTTATATATGGCTAAGATAGTTCAAAACCTGGTCAATTTCAAATAGGAACACACACTGGTGCTTGTTATTACAATTTCTATATGCATTTGAAACTTACATTTGCAAAGAACATATAAAGTCAATGAAATTCTACCAAGGCTTTGTAAAGTAAGAATATATTGGAGTCACAATTAAAAGTGCCACTTTGAAGAAAGACTGCTCTCCTCCCTCCCAACATCTGTTCAATAAATAGATCAGTCTTCGATAATACACATAACTTCTGTTGTTGATTCTGTGTTTGGGTGGCACACACACAGACACACTCTAATTACTAGAAATTTAGTGTTACCTGTCTGTGCAATATGGAATGAAGCACCTATGCACACACACATAAACAGAGGACCAGCATGAAAGGCAACTGAAGAGTAAGAACAATTGCATAAATGAAAATTATGTAGAACAGTAATATTTAATGCTCTAGCAGAGACCCTAATCATGATACAATGTACTACTCAATAATAAAACTTGTTCTGCTATAATTCACATTCAAGCAAGAAAAAACAGATGAGGGAAGAGAGATTTTCATTCTCACAATTTTAAACATAAGAAAGTTCTAAAATCTTTCTTTCAAGGTCATGAGGAAACTCTGTGGCAAAGCAAAGGTTTGTATGAATATGTTTGGTGGTGTTCACAGCATGTGAAAAATGAGCCAGATCCATGGCTCATACACCAGATTATCTCCATGGGCTTTGAAGTATGAGCTTGAATGACTCATATTGATAAGGCCTCGCAGACAATGCAGACCAGTGCTACTTTGCTGTAAAGTAGTTAATGATATGATCCCGAATGAGGGTGAGAATTTCAGCATTTTCTTTTGAAAGCAAGACTAATGTTTCACCATGCAGCCAACACCTTTGCAAATGGAAATGAAGCAAAGTTGTGTCCAGCCTGAGGGAGATAAACCTGCTAGGTGCAGTGGTGCCTAACTGGCACAAAGAGTGCAGCACAGACACACAGCCTGGCACAGTGGGAAATGTCCGATGCAGAGAGACTTTTTTGTATTATAACTTAGGGAGAACAACTGGATGAGCCTTTGAAATGGATCAGGGTGAGACACATGGTGGCCAGGTCTGTGATTAAAAACATTTCTGGAACATCTTCTGAAACTGCCTCAAACATGAGTGTGCACCAGACCCAGCTTGCAAGCTCTTCTGAGACCCACGTTTGCCAAGAAAGTCCTCCAGTCCTTCCCAGTGACCAGTGCTCCCGAAAGGGAAGAGCCAGAGTGGGACTCATGGCAGGCAAACAGCTAGAGGAATCTGCACTAAAGCATGGAAACATGCAGGGGCCCCAGAGAGCTCCCCCAGGGGAAAGGGGTGGTTGCTGACACAGAGACTACACAATAGACCAGCTGCTGCACCCCATCATCTTTCTGCACAGCCCAGAAGAACAGCACAGGATAAGCACCAAGCCTTCCAAACCATCCTAGTGCTGGGGAAGCTTTTGGACAATTTGGACCACCCACAGGAACGAGCACGGCTTGCAGGCTGACTAACCTCAGCTCTGTCCTCAGACAGGACAGAAATTCCAATAATTCTTCTAGCAGATGCTAGAAGGTGACAGGTGACAATTCTCATCTGAGATTTTTGTCTCACTAGTACATGTGTAAACTTCCGAGGCCCTGGTTTTATTATTAGAATAATTTTCTGCAAACCCCCCAAACATGTACCATTTGATTTTTTAAGAAACTTCCCCAAAAATTACTCCCCTCCGTCCCCCCATCAGAGCTTTATACTGCCTGCAGAAATTACATTAATTCTATAAAGACAGACAAGAGTTTAGTGGAAAAGCAGTTATCATTCAGAACTCATCACTGGACATGCTGGGCTAGCATTTGTCTCTCAGGTCCTGCTCCCTCAACAGGTGATGCAAAAAGGCAAAAAAGATGCCAAATCATTTTAGCAGCTGACTATAAACAAACAAACAAAAAAAAAGGCTTTTGAAAATATGTTTGTTTGAAGGATTAACAGAGAAAGATTATTTTAAGGATTAGAAGACAAACAGTAGGAACTCTGAAACAGTGTCACATACCTTAAGCTGCATGAGTCCAGGTATGGGCCAGGGACTTTTAAAACTTGTGGGAAATTTTACCCAGCTAGAGGTGTAATTAAACACAGCTGGAGAGCACACTTAAAAAGTGCCTCAAGGACTGTTCTTGGATGTATGAGTTTTGTCCATCTTGCTCACAACATGGAACTTGTCCAAGCACTTTCAGGAAAACACAACCAGGGATCACTCTGCTCCTCAGGCCCAGCTGGCACTCATTGGTCTCACAATGTGCCAGCTTGTAACTCCTTGAATTGCTGCTCTGTGCTGATCGTGCTCTCACAACAAAAATAGACAGAATGAAGTTCCTTGCAATGGAAAAAAAAATTTTACTGAGAGCCAGTGTCCTTCAGCCTCACGCTCTTCTACTGATAGCTAGGGACGTGGCTAAAAAAGAAAGATTTTTTGCCATAAAGTAAAAAGAAAAAAAGCTTGCTTGAAGTGTGTCACGTATTATTCCACAGCTACATTCTCAACAAAGTTTTCCAAACATGTGGGACACTACATAGTCACACTATAGAAGACCCAAGTTTCAGCTCATCACAGGGTGTAACTTCATGGAATATTCTTAAGTAAGTTGTACAGATATATATCCAAAGTGCAATTTCAGCTTCTGACAATACTTTGAATTAAGGTGAGATACTAGTAAATAAGAATGCTGATATCACTTTGGGAATTTACACAGATATACCACAGGTTTTTGGCTGTCAAAGAACGTGTCGAAGACTGCTGTGGGACATGCTGTACTGAACAATCTCAGAGCACAGATGCATGTTAGCCCTATATTTAATATTGGAAAAGATCTGAGATACTGATTTTCATTACTATTATTATTTCTTCTTATCATTTCACTTTGTATTTCAGTTATTAAACTCTTTTAATCTCAACCTATAGGTTTCACCTTTTTTCTGATTCTCCTCTCCATCCCACTGGGGGCAGGGAGGGAAGGAAGTCAGTGAGCAGCTGCATGGCACTTACTGCCAGCTGGGGTTAAACCACAACAGAAGCAAACAGCTGCAGCTTACAGTAGCAGAGGTCAAAATCTATCATCTCATCAACATTTGAAGGCTCATGAACTTGTGGGTCAAGGAAAGTTAGCTCAACTTATCTAACAACACAAAGGAGCTGCAAAACAAGTTTCTCCACTTCTTTGATGAGCTGTTCTTCCAGCTAACCAAAGACAAAAAAATCCTTCTCAAAACCCCTCTATACCACAAATTACTTTGCTTGTGCTTCATCCTACACCTAGCAGATCCAATTCAGTCCCCATATTAGCGTACACAGTGCTTGGACTCTTTGGTGATCTGACATGTCCAGGATACCAGTAATTTGGAACATGCAACATGCAATTTGGAATAAATTAACCATAGATTAATCATGTTGTTAATATACGGGCTCAAAATCTTCACAGCACTAACAGATCAAAATGCCTTTTTGGTGTGATAATCCATTAGTGCACTTGCAGGCAAAGAAAACTGGGAAATCTACACAGTTGGACAAATATTCATTGGGGAATATACTCCTTTCTGTATGTGTGAAAAGTTCCTATTCATGAACAGTGCTTCCACTGTTCTCTTGAAGAAACCAGCAGTTCATGGGCTACCTCCACATCCCTAAGAGCACAATGACTGTTACCATTAACACTGCTGCAAACCCCCCTGCCAAAAGAAAACCTGATTCACTATCCACTGGCCCAGCAGATAGGAAAATGAAGTAGCAGCTGGAGACAGCTTCTCCAATGCAAAAACCTCCTGACAGGACCAACAAAGTATATGGATGGAGCCCAGGGCTTTTGAAATGAATTTCCATCCTTTCTTACCAAATTAGTCACAGGAACCATTTAGTTCCCCTGTGGTATTTCAGTGTTATCCACAGATACTTATATTAAACTTTTTCCTTTTTCTTATAATTAATTTAAGTAAGGTTGTCTCTAGCAAGCATATATATATGATCTCTCTCTCTATACGTATAGATATAAGCCATCAATAAGAATATATTCATCATTCCTAGGCTACCACTGAGAGGTGGTCATCAGGGCCAAATCAGAATCTATAAACAGGCACAATCGAAAAGAAAACCCCAAAAATTTATCACCCCAGGCCGTAACAAGCTGAAATTTCTCAGTGCAGCTCAATGACTAAAACAGATTGGGGGAGACACCTACTCTATTAGAAGCATGGCCTGAATTATATTTTCCATGTATTATGGCAGCCTTTCAGTGGCATTTTCTGCTCAGGGGAGCTAGGAGAGAGACCAATTAAAGCAATTACAGAATATGTACCAAGGGACATTTACTAATGGGACTAAGCTGTGATCCTGCCATTAACTTATTGTAAGTAGATGATTTTATACACAACTTACACTCTCTCCTGGTCAATTAGATGCTGTAATTACACCTAAACCCACTACCCCTGCAGGAGTAGGGTTTTGAAAATAAAGAATATGTCTGTGCACACATACACCTGTGTATGCACACACACACGCACATAACCCTTTATCCTGTGTGCACTATATAGTACATTACTGCAGTATTGTACATAAATTATTATATGCACCATCTGTATGCATTGCATAAAGTGTAAAAGGAAAGAAAGTATTCTACTTAGTATTATAAATCAGAGAAAAAATCCCGCAATATTTGGTTAAAATATTAAAATATAGCAGCAAACACGAGCCTGTCAGTGATAATATTTTCTTCTTTTTTAAGATCTGGATTTCCTGTACTATGCTGCTTTAGAAACAACTGAATTTTTTTTCTAACAATAAAGCAGCATACAAGTTGCAGGGATAAACACATGCTCTAGCTGCCTGCTAACCAGCTCCAGAAGAGGAGGACCAGACTCCATGGGGAGTGTGTTGAGGCCACTGGCTCAGCATGATTCATTTAAAGCTGTTACTGAAGAGAGCTCAGCTCTGCCAGTGTTCACCTGCCCACAGTACAAGCTGAATACTTGATCTTGGGAGTAAACAGCTTTGGTTTATCTGGCATGAAAACTCAGAGCAAAGGAAAGCACAAAAAGACTGACAAAGTCTTTGTTCTGCAAGATGAAATCTGAAACTTAATTGTGAATCATTGTTTGTTTGTTTTTTAAAATCAAGACTATGCTATCCAAAAAACACCAAAACAGAGCTCAGCCTCCCTTACCAAATAAAATAAATGAGTGCACAAGCACAGATTTCTTTCTCCAGACAGCCAGCACGCTCCTCTCTCATCCACATTCTGATCGGTGCCTATGTTTTGACAGTGCTGTGCTGGAACAAAAAACAACTGCAGACATGGAAACAGGAGGACAATTCAAATGAACTCGTTTTTAGTTCTTTAGCCACTTCTCTTAAATCTTTGCCTAAAGGAGAAACTGCAACTGTTTCAAGCTGGTTCAAGCGAACAACTTAAAGGTCTGATCAAGGCTCAGGACTTGGGCTGTTGTGCCAGGAAGCCAAGAGCAGCAGGGGAGTCTGATCTCTGCAATGAATAGAGCTGGATTCTCCACAAAGCTCAAAAACAGGGATAAACTACTTCAGAGTATTTTTACTATTAGGCATGTAATTATGGGCAATTATTACAGTGGTGATATCTTTAATATCACATGTCCAGAATCACTGTCATCCCCAAAAGATAATTAGAAGAGTCTGTGTTCATCATCCACTAATTATATCATATCCATTTTAATTCCCTCCTCCACTTTTAAGGAAGTACTTAAAAACTCTAATAAAATTAAGGAAACCAAAGAATCGTGCAAGTGCAACAGCATATTGTATAGGAAAACACCAGTTTGTGGATCCTCACCTCTGAAAGACTCAAACTATTCACTGCTGTTGAGAATACCTCAACCAGGACCTCCATGCCAGGTTTGAGCATAATAATGCCATTCCAAGAAAACAGCAAGTAAAGAAATAATTACTCGCAGGCTTCCAATTTTGATTTATGTTTTGTAATGTAGCAGGAATAGGGTATGATTTAAGGGTGCCTGGCCAATTGGATTTCATATGATATGCCTATTTCTTACAATAGCTTTTACCAAGTTGTAAAACTGAAATCATTAATTTAAACCCTTAAAATATCAACACGATGTATTTACTACCAAGTCTTAAAAAATAATTGGATCATTATCATTAAAAGCTCCTTAACTGACTGCAACTTGAAAGTGCTTGCAATGGTGGAGATATAATGCATAAAATGAGCATGTTTTTAATCTTGTTTTCAATCTCATTTTTAATGCTATGTGATCTAAACAACCAAGACATCAAAGACTAGCATTTTGTAACAGTTTGTTGTGGTTTTTTTTTAGTTAAATGACATCCAGGTTTCCTTTGCACTTTCCTCTTTGTCTCATGCCTTGCAATTTTCCCGTTTATTTAAAATAATATTAAACCTACAGCAAAGAAGATGTGCAATGCCTGGGTGCATGATTCTCACAGTGGCAACCCCCAGTTGAGAGCAGCCAGCACCATCTCTCTCAGAGGTCACTTTATTTTCTTTTCAAATAATCGTCAGCTTCACAGCACAGGCCAATGAGTCAACATATCCTCTAATTATCAGTAATCCAAAGACGACTTGAAGAGATAATGAATGACAACTCTGATGCACCAGCTCTCTGCTGCTGGTTTTCCACTGCTTAACAGAGTTGTCCCTGACCATGTGAGAGCACACCTGACTATGACACTGCCACATACTAATGTATATCTTTTAAACCACCAGGTGGTTTAGAGATGATTCACTTCTGTCCTGCTCTGAGTGAAAGCAGCTTCATGGTGCCCCAGAGGCTCCTTGGCGAGCACTGCTGGCTGGCTCAGCTTCCCGAGGCACTGCAGAACTCATTCCTTCAGCTCCAGCCATATGTGCAAACTCCCTCTGCAGTCACATTAGACAATCTCTTGGTTTGTCCACTGCCACTTGTTTGATGCTACATGAGCTGCTGAGACTAAGGTTTAACCCTCTTTTGCTTGCTAGGACACCTGGAAGCCAGAAGAGGAGGTAGCAGCAATCCACATGTGAAGAGCTGAGGGGGAAGGGATTCCTGCCCCTTCGTGGGTGAGCAGGAGCTTGCAAAGTGCAGAAAACTCCCAGACAAAGATAGGAAAAACAGAGAGGCCTAGAAGTCTTGGAGAAGACTAAGCAGTACTGCAAGTAATGTGAAACCTTCATTGAAGGAAGAGTGGAGACACCTCTCCTCAGTCCAACCTTTCCAAGCCATCCACATCACAGCTTAGGAAACACAGGAACGCTGTGGACAATCTCCTATGGTTGGATACAGTGCAAGTCATCTGCTGACACAGAGGTCAACAGCTCAGTAGAGAGTTAAACTCACAGGCTGCAGAGGGGAAAAAGATATCTGAATAGTTCAACACCTTGAACACTTTCAGCACTGAGAAGTACTGGGCTACAAAGCATCTTCACACACCATGATGATGTGTGCACAAACTCACCTTCTTCTGTCTCCTGTTCTCCTTATGCTTGCACAATTATTTATTTAAGATGTGAGTTGTTCAGAGGAAGGGCCATCTGCTTTCGCACCTCACAGCTGCTCTTCCGTGATCAAAAAAACTTAAAATAACCAAACTCTGTCTTTACTGTAAAGCACATGTAATATATAGATATGTCACTTAATGGTGTGTTTTTTTCTGTGGTGAAATTAAACTGTTGGTGTTTATTTCAGGTAGCAACAAAAGACCTTGTCCTAGATCAGGATCCTGCTGAAGTGCTGTTGTCTGGTTATTTTCTTCTTTTGTTTTTCTGTTTTGCTTATTTGTTTGTTTCCTTTTTCTCCAGAGATAAGGTAAGAGCACAGTGTATCCTAGTTTCAGTCTGTTAGGACTGCATGACCACAACTGCAACACAGACAAATCAGACTGGGTAACCCAAAGAGCTCAGCTGCTGAACCTAGATGTTTATATCCAGGACAAGGCACTCCTTCCTTGCAGTTTTGCTAAATAAAATCTGTAAAATTGTTGCAATGGTAATTTGAATTCTCCTTTTCTGCACAACTGCAAAGAGCAGAAGCCCATAGGAAACGCTTATAAGACTGCACACAAATCAACACCTGCACTGTCTATTCTGAAAACACTCTAAATAGGCAATGACCTGAATGTAACCTGGCTATGGTCCAAAACAGTCAGTCTGAAAGCTGGCAATTAAAATTATACCAACCCAAGAAAAGTACCTGAGAAACACTACACCCTCATTCAGATGTAAGTCCTTATCTAAGAATGACTCATACTTTTTTTTTTCAAAGGAACCGGGCAACATGGCAGTATTGATGGCACTAATAAATGCCTGAGTACACATATTCTTAATAAATGGTTTGAACTTGGAAGTGGAAAGTTCCCCATTTACTTAGACATGTACACCTTCTCTGTGGTTTAATAAAAGCAATTAAAGAAACTTAAGTCAGGGTTAAACAAACAAGCTTATTAAACTGGAACAAGCATGTTTATGAATAATAATTACTTTTAAAGGAGTCCTGAAGGTTTCTTGCTTCCTTCACTGGCCAAACTTCGAGATCAATGATTGACACCATTTTCTATTTTTTCAATACTTTCACGTTGGCACAGGATTATCAGTATAATGTACTGAATCGTTCCGGTCACGAGTAATAAAAACAATCGGATTTTTTTCCCTCCATACTTGATACACATCCTTCAGTGCTATCCAAGTCCCCTATGTTTTCTGGCTATAAAACATGACATGTCAGGGTGAGAAAATCACCCTGTCTATAAGATAGGCAATTGATAGTTTAAGTAATGATAGTGTGGGGACTATGACATTAAGAACCGTATTAATGAAAATAACAACATACTCCTTTTAAGAAATGTGCATTTAGATGTATACTGGTTAAAGCAGGGATTTACTTTTTATTCTCCATACAAATGCTCATGGATTTAGAAACTGTAGTGCTATTGCCAATATAAGCCAATTGCAAATGTAGTGAAAGTTTCCCCAAGACTAGAAGCCTCTCTAAGCAAGAGATATTTCTGATAATGTGGTGTGAGGAAGGAGGCATTGACATGCTGAGATACATTTCTTGATCTGGTCAAGAAATCTGTGCTAGAAATCCTGAGTTATGCAAGTAAGCATAAAACCATCCAAAAGCAGCTGAGAGGGAGTCATTTTTATCCAAGCAACCAAGGAATCATTGGAATCAATCCAAGGAATTCATTACCATTGCCAAAAAAGTCACATGAGCTACAGGTGCCACCAGACATTGGAAATGCTCATTTCAGAACTTCCTGTTTGAAACGGATGGCATGTCCTTAAAATGAAAGAGGAAGAAAAAGCAAATCATTCCCCAAAACTGAAATATTTTTTTCCAGCAAATGCCAGCTTTGATGGCTACAAGCAGAATTGGGCATCATGGGCTTCCCTCAAACAACATAGCAGAGGGATATCATGGACTCATACTGGATGAGATGACCTTGGGTCCCCATTCTGAGTTTCTCATGCTCAGGATGCTTGCCCTAGACACTGAAAATCTGGAAGTCCCTAAAGTACCTAACAGAATTTGCATATGATATTGACCTTAGAACAAAGGGAGACTTTCTCCTCTTTGCTACACCCTCTTAAAAAACCCAAAACAATTTCCTTGTGATTTTTGTATTTGCAAAAGACGAAACGGTATCTTACAACCTGCAGCGTGGAAAACTTTTGCCAACAAGGAAAAGCATCATGTCTGTTCACCCAGAAAAAAATTACTCAGAAGTGAAATCATTCAATCTTTCCTTAAGTTCCTCCATTGGTCACAATTAGTTTTAAGGTCATGAAAAATCTATTATGACTAAAGGCAATAACTAATTAAAAAAAATCAAATCACCAACAAAAAAACCCAATCAATTTTCTTGAATACCCCAGTGCCTCTTCTGACTACAGATCTCTACCACCACATTCCCTTTTAAAAATAAGCATTTAGCTGTGCAGAATTCCTGCTATGTTTCATACATTAAAAAAAATCTCCTGCCAAAGCAACAGAACTGTGGTTTGATGAAAGCCACACTGTAAGACACATAAAAAATCTCAATAATCTCGTCAGTATAATGGCTGCTTAGCTCCTATGATGCTGGGAGAAAAGTTTTAAGATGGTGATGGATGACTTCATTGAAGATGATTAAAACAATGAAATAAATCTGGTGCTGGTGCAGGACAGATTCAGGGAAGACAGAGACACATGCACCACACAGCTTGTGCCCATCTGCCTTGCAGGGGTATGGCCAGCCAAGCAGATGCAGGCTGGGTCTGTGTAGAATATATGGCTGCCACATCTCTGCTTTCCATGCCTCCCACTCCCTAATTCTTCACTGGACAAACATTTGGACTTGACCCTATGGCTGGGTATACTCCTCTCCTCCAAACACAGATAACAATATACATCAGACTATAATAAAAGCACTTCTAGCCTACCTCACTATGGGGATACAATGTTTTTCTTAAGTGTGTGTCTCTAATTCATCCTCTCCCATCTTCTTCGACTCCTTCTCCTCTCTTTCTTCCTCTTCATTCTTCTCTCTCATTTTTTCCTCATTCCCATACCTTTCATCTCCTTTCCTTAAATCACTTAAGTGATATTTGAACTGAGATGTTGGCAGAATTAAAGACCAGCTTAGATGATCAAAAAATATCCACACCAGACAGGTGCACCAGAATAAATTTATCAGGAAAGGAAAAAAAAAGAACCTTTGTTCCATATCCCAGACTTTTTCTGACCTATACTGCAAACAAATAAATGAAATGTTTTTTGTTTAAATATTTCACATTTCAATGATGATATCAAAAAAAGTGCCCACATTTTCACTGCAACACCAGAAGAGAGGAGTTTATTCTCTTTACAAGTCTGCATATGTACAAGGACATAACAAGGGCCAGCACATTCTTGTTTGAAATTGCCGTAGACAGAGGTGGGGAAACAAAGAACACCCTGCAAGCTTTCCCTCCCTTATTACAGATTTTCAAACCTCCTCATATCAGCGTGTTCCTGGGACACAATAATATTTTGTATCCTTTTATCATTCCTGTGCACATAATCTTTATCACAGTTTGTCATGGCTTTGCTCTGTGCCTCTGTAAATAGGTAGAGCTCATACCAGTGGGAAAACGGCCAGTGACAGAATTGAAGCTGCAAACCTCATAGCTACAGACCTATCTCAATCCCACCAGCGGTCTCAAAGCTGACAGAGAAAATACACAGACTGCACACCTGTTTCTGGTTAAGCAAAGAAAATTGGATTTTTATCAGTTTCACTGCCACCTTATACATAGCATTGTTTTGTCAAGAGCCACTAATGGAAGAGATTAGTAGCAGATAAAGAACATACAGTTTTGACTGAATTCATGGATTTACCTAAAACATTTTCCAGCCAGAATTAGATTACATTCTTTTCAGAGCTGAAATAGGATTACAAAGCATGGAAATGAATGTCTTAAAAAATATATCTATATTATTGCCTATGACTGAGAAGCTTCATTAATAAAGATGTCTCTAAAGATTTCGGGTTTGTGCATAGTCTTGGTAAAGGTTTAAATATAGTGACAGTACATGTCAGTAATCTGTATTCCTTTCAGCTGGCATTTTGAATGGACGCCCTAGGAAAGAGCAGAGGGATTTAGTAGTTCATAGACTAAGACATAACCCAAGAGTTAACATGCAATTTCCTTTTCCACCCATGTCTCATGTGCACATGACCAATGGTGTGGTACTTGGCCCACCAAGATTCTTCTCCAACACTTGTTCTGTGTGTTACAGAGGCTGAACTGCACTGGAGATGGTTGGGTTGACTAGATACTGTGCTTGTGGTAAGGTATAAACACTTAAAATAGACAATGCTAGCTGTAAGATGATTCAGCTGTAAGACCTGGAGGTCCTTCTGAAACGCCCACCTAATCACTCAGTGGTGCAAGAAGAATGGGAGAAACTTCTGAAAAACAGAAGAGAAGTTCTGAACCAACACACAGCTTTTAACTGAGACCAATAAAAGAATGTGTTAAAAAAAATAAAAAAAATTACGGGATGAAAACGCAAATCCGAATAGCAGAGCAGTAGAGCAAGCTCTCCCCATAAGACTGGAGAGGCAAACCCTTTTCCAGAGTCCCATATAAGGCTACCCTGGGCAAGGCAGCTGCCAGCAGACACCTTCCCGTGCAGCCAAGGAGTCAGAGCTGTCTAAGTAACGTGGTAACCACATCATTTCTTTGTGCACAAAAACTGCAGGAAACTTGTGTGCCTCAAGCCTACTCACCAGATGGGATAATTAGGCTCAGACAGATCACTGACCTTCCTAATAAAAATAACACAGAAATAGAGGTTGACTGAAGAAATCTGTGTCATGTTGCCAAACTCCTAAACAGTCCATGGAAAGCCATCTATACTGACTCACCCAGTAGCTTGGAGTTCCTACAGGTGCATCTTGTGAGGGCACAAATCACTTGGTTTGGGGCATTGTTCAGTATTTCTTGAATTTTCTTTAAGGAAAACAGGCTGAGAACTACTAATTTCACTGCTGAGAACTATTCAGTTGTCTTTCTATGAAAATGATGAAAGCACATATATATGCATTTATGCTAAGCTATTCTCTCTATAATTATCACTGAGGCTGGTTTCTCACACCAAAAGAATTTTGGACAACTCAAGTCTTTCAAACATCACAAAATGCAAATGCCATTTAACCTTCCATAAATGGAAGGCCGGCACCCATATAAATAACATCATTTTATCTGGAATTAGAAACGTAAATATAATCAAATAATCTGATGCTTGAAAATAAATTCATCATTTTAGAGTTTCGAAGGCCATATGAGACACTATGCTCTCCATGAAATCAGGGAGGTTTCCATCCTTCCCCATCAATTCTATTTTTCCTCCCTTGATGTGTACCACAATGTTAAAACCCATGTTGATGAATAACCACATTCACACAAGGCTAGTCTGTTATTTTCCAGGCACTGTCATGTAATGGAATTCCATTCCCCGTCCTAAACCAGAAAGGATTAGACACAGTGCCAATTATTGCTAAGTGCAATCTGCTACGAACAAAGCACACACCACAAGCCCAAAGACAAGCAATTTTGCAAGTTCACAGGCAGAAGATAACTGCAACTCCTCAAGAGGCTCATCACTTCCATGGAGATTAGGCCTGGCTCAGTGAGCTGAAGCAACTGGCAGCATCTTTTCTTGTACACCCATGGCCTGGCATTCTCAGGCAGCCAAAAATTTAATGTATTCAGAAGCTTTCTATGAACGCAGCCTACAGACACATCCCCAACACAGACAAGCAGCTCCACTTGGCCATGCACTGGATGCCCTGGCACAGATGGATCCATCTTGCTATTTGAGACTTAGATCTATATATATTATTTCCATAAGGAAAAACTAGGCATCAAGGGCTAGTCCTCATCTTATTAAAGCACATATATTCCAAAAATCAAAATAAGTAAATATTCTAATTCAACTCAGAGCAATATCTGCCTTTTACAAACAATGCTTCTTTAGCTGGAGTATTCAGAGGAAATTGAAGGGACCTACACTAAAGTTTAGAGGCAGGGCTTTGGTGAGAAAGTTTTAGGTCTCTAATTCCACACAAGATGCACTCATACACATGGACACCACTTCCTATATATTCAGCTGCTGTCCTGCAAAAAACAGCGAATCACAACAGAATTGTAACAGTATCTGTACAACCCCTGACTGAAAATTATGTTAACAGCTATTCAATTTGAACTCTGTTAAAAAAATTAAACCACAAATTTGAAAAGGAACACAGATTTTTAATTAAAAAGTAGGCAAGTAAGTAGGGAGGGGAAAAGAGAAGATAATAAGTCAAATCATCTTGTTACTTATCTCGAAAGCAGTAGTCATTCCATCAAAACAAGAGATAACAAGAATGTATGAAATGACTCAACCCAACTATTTAAGCTCCATATTTTACTCATTTTATGCAAGTCCCACCTGTGTCACAACCACCCACAGCTCAAATCTACAGACAATTCACTACATGGTAAGAAAAGATTTGATCTTAAAGTTACTTTAATGCTGACCTCTAGTGACAGCTGATGGGAATTTACCTTTTTATGGGCCTGCCCATTTGGGAATACATCTTTGGGCTTCTCTGTAATTACAGATCTTGCTCCAATTCATAGCTACCCTCACTGCAAGGAGTGTGCAGCTAAGGAGAGACCTTGAACTCACATTTATTACAGTCACAGGTGAATTAAGGGTGATTCACCACAGTGTGTAGAAATGTTATGATTAAATCCAAACCTCTGTTTTCACTTATTAAAAAGAGAAAAAGGCAACAAAATACGAAAACTAGGTTTTGAGCCTCGTAACTGTAACAAATGCATTACAGTATCAGCTACGCACAACTAACAACAGACAGCTGCCCACATCTTCAGGCAGACAACCAGAATGTCATCTTTCATCTCCAGGACCATAATGACAAGGCAACCTCTCGTCCTCTAGAGCTCTATAGCAAAAGCAGCCCTGCAGCTTGAGCAACGCTCCTGCAGCATTCTCTGCAAGGGTGTGATGGGCCCTTGGGGGCAGGCATTTCCCCTGCACATCCATTTCAACATAGTCCAGATGGAAGGATATGCAGGTCACAGCAAATCACCAACCACCTCGTCTCATGAAAGCAGGGAGGAAATGACAGAGGTCACTCCAGAATGCAGCCTTGAATGCTTCCAGTAATGGAGCATCAACAAGATCCGCATCATAAAAAATTTCTTCCTTATATTGAGTCTAAATCTATCTTTTAGTTTAAAACCATTATCCCTTGTCCTACCACAAGAGACCCAACCAAAAAAGTTTGCCCAAGTGTCTGGGAGGCAATGTAAAAGGGTTATGGCCATGGACCACTGTAGGCAACTGTTTTGAGAGGGTTTCTAAAGTGGGAAATGTTTTCATCAAGCATGGTGATTGATGACCCTTGTGGCATGTGTTTGTGTATATATATATCTGTGTACACACGCACACACACACATACATTGAAAAAACATGCCTGGCCAGGAGGCTGGAAGTCTGCCAGCTGGACCTCAAGAGAGCGAGAACCCACTTTGGAGCTGATCCCAGCTTAGCGTAAATATAAGTGGGTTTTCTGTTATCTTAATCTATAACGTTCCCTTTGGTATTGTTCAGATGTTGTAACCTGTGTATATCATTTACATGGACATGAGTAGCGTCAGGGGGATTTTCACATTCTGTCAACTGACCACCCCAAATATTTGTCTCTGGTAGAGTCCTCAAAACCAGAGTCGAGAAAACTTCTGCCTTCCTGAAAGCTTGCTTAAAGGACTGTAGAAGTTTCCAGACTGCTCCTCCACTTAGCTGAGAACACAGGGATTTTTACAGAAGCATCTTCTGGTGCACAGCCATGGCCAGGTGACAGCACAGACAGCAGCACAGTCAGGGAGAGAGCCCCAGGGCCCTGAGGAAGCGTGCAGCACAACAGAACATGGAGCCAAAGACTAATCAGTCATACCTAGGCACAAACACAAACCCATGTATTTCAAGATAATTGACTTGACTCTTCAGTCATTTTGACTGGAAAGAATCAGCTGTCACAACAAACTTAACTTCAGAAGACTGAAGATTAAACACTCAGCTGATGTGAAATTAAGAAGTCCTCTCATACTGACAAATACATCACCTTCTTATAATGAAGACTGCACAAGGGTTGAAACATCTCTGCTGAACAAGCTGCCGGCAAGAAAATCCAAGGAAGTGTTTATTTTTCAGCACAACAGGCATATAAATGGTACACTTGAAAAACACCTGCTTGCCAGCAAGCCAGGCAGTCTTTAGCAGCAAACCTGGATCTTCCTTCCCCCAACACTTGTACTTGATGATTCTTCCAATGTCTTAGCAGCTTATCTACTCACAGCAAAACACAACAGTCATGTGAGAAGGAAAGCATACCTTATTTAAACACACGGGAATCAAACCCCAAATTGCAGATTTAATGTCTAAACTACAAACTAGGTAAATGAAGCTTCCTCCTATATGCCAGCCATATGTAGGAGTGCTTAAAGATGTACATATATAATTAGACTTCATTATCTAAGAGGGCTGGGGGGAAGAGTGGACAGGAGAGAGAAAGAGGGGGCAGAGGCTTAATAATGGGTACAGAATTGCCTCTAAGTTGTCATAATCATCACCTAGCTTGGACATCAGCATAAATTGGTCTTAAAAACAATCATTCGCTCATGTCAGTGGCTGTCAGAGCTCCATCTAATCCATTCATTAACAAAATACCAGGTTAGCAAGCTGCTGTGGCCAGAAGATAATTAGTTTTCATTGTGAGGTGGCACATTCTGTATTACACTGACATAATAACTCCATAACTGCTGTAATTTATTTGCTTCTGAGCCTTTTTTTTCCCCATTAGTTCTTCAGCAGATTGTATTAAATACGCACAAACCATAATTGGTCCTTTGACCAATCTCAGAAGTCTTAGACAGCCTGGATAGCTATTACACAAGCAGTTCATGGGTGACTTGCCTTTGGTCATTTAAAGAAAGGTTGATAGAACAGCTGAGAGCAGACCATGCCAAAAAGCCATCCTCATTAGGTCTCATCTCCATCATCTAAAAGTACTGAGTAAGGTGCTATTGTGGCCCAGCACACAACACAAGGATTGTGCAGTGGAAATTGTGCAGGAAAAGGACTGCTGCTGTTTTAACATTGCTTCATTAGGTCTGTCTCCTTCCCTTGGTACAAGAAAGTGCCCATCCAGGACGGGTTTGGCTGGGCTGAAGTCAAGAGTGCCCAATCCTTTTTCTGCAAAGTAATTGAAAAAGAAGCAGTTCAAAAGGAAATTGTAAGATGTGGGCAGTAGAAAACAATGTTATATTTCTGTTCACGTGTAAATGAGAAGGTTTCTGGGAGGCTCTACAGCATGCTACGTCAGCCAGTTTTATGGTAGCTAGGTTAAGCTATTTTATTCCTTCTATCAAAGACATGATCTTTATTCTGATCCTAGGAAACTGTGTATCAGCACTATCTTCTGCAGTGAGTTCATGGGTTAATTACGTGGTGCTTTAAAGACCTCATGTACGATGTCTTTTGATTTTCTTGCTTCTCCCTTGACTTGTGAGCCCAGGGAAGATTTCCATTGGTACTATCCCTCTCCCCTGGTACCACACTTTATCACACAATTTTTAATTTATGCACTATCACTGCTAGAGGCCTCATCTGTTCTCACAGGGGAATATTCAGGGGAATTTCTTGCTGCTCTTCTCTGTACTTCTGCAACCTCTTCTTGCTGAGTGCTCAGCAAACATGGAAGATTATACAAACCAGGTAGGAGAAACCAGTCTTCAAATAATAGTGTACTTCTAATAAATGCAAGCCTGTCTTAATGAAGCCTGACAGATGTTTACGTACAATATTTCACGCTGATATGTAAATAAAACCACTTGGCAGAAATCTTAAGAAAAGGTCATCAAAATACCCAAGCAATTTGTTTCACTACTTAACATATGGTTTCACTGAATTTCATTTACCATTGTGCTGCCTTGTTTGGCTTCATGAGATATTATTAATGGTCACTACTCCTTCCTTTTCTGTCTTTAACAAGACTTGTTATTTGTATATCTCCCCCAAAACTGACCAGCTTAAGCAGTGATTTCCCTTTTGAATTCAAAATGTTCGAGAAGGTCTGACATATTAGCAGAAAGGAATGGGAACTATTTTGGAGCATAGCAAGTTACTTTTTCTGGAAAAAGTAATTAACATCACACTTCAGTGAAACTAACTCTGAGAAAGGAGATAACACTGCAAGTATTTGAAACACAGGAGGCCCAAAAGCAATTGTTTGGATATGGATCTTCTTTATACAATGCTATTCACCAAACAGTATTTTGAATCCTATTACAATGCATTGCCTGTTCTTTTCTTCTTGCCACTGTTCCATCTGATCAATTCCACTTGAAAAGAAAAAAAAAAAAATTAAATAACATGTTGGGTGAGCACACAGAGAAGATACAGTTATCTTTTCCATGGGTAATAAAGAGTGTGTGACTTGCTGCTCACAAGTACTTCAAAGAAAGGTGGTCAGTAGCCAGCGTGCAATAGTGAGAAGAAGTGATGCAGGAGAAAAAACACTCATCATCTACAAGACTGTAAGGTAAATAGAATTTATGCATGTGGTTATTTAATGGGCTCCTATCCAAGGGCTAGCAGCACTGAAATAACCAAACAGAGCTGAAGACTCAGCAAAAGAACAGGGCATTTAGAAGAAAGTGACGTTTACCAGTAGGAAGTGATTCCTCTAATGAAAATTTAACATGTGCTAGTGTAGGCAGAAAAAAAAAAAAAAAAGAAAAAAAAGAAAAAAAATTACAGTTTCCCTAAATGAAAATAGCAATCAAAGTTTTTGATTGCCTATCAGCTTTGAAATGCTAATCATTATGGTAACTGTGTTGGTGAAGGTAAGGAATTATTTAAAGTGTGTTATTTTCTTTTTTTAGGTTGTTTTTTTTAATCACTGCTGCTCTACAGCTGCACATGCTCAAGGAAACAGAACTGTATGGATAATTACCCCTATGGAAGTAATCCAAAGGTTCACAAAGTAAAAGCTCCTTCCACCTTAAAGATCAAGGTTTTAAATTAGGAAAGTGCTTAAGTCTCCAGCTGATAAAGATGTTTTACCTGCTGGGCAAAGGTAATCGCCAGGGACTTAATTCAGGCCACTCACAGCACACAACACAGGGGGGATCCCCAGCGCAGTACTTTGAAACAGTAAGGTGCTACTTAGAGCAACAAGAAAAACAAGCACTGCAATTTTGCAAATATTAATAAAAAATAAGAGAAGCTTTTAGCCTTTTCCCTAAGAACTTGTAATTCCTTTTCCTTCAGAACCCTTTTCCAAACACTGGCAGAGGTGTCCCAGTCAGTCCCTGGTCAAGCTCATGTCGGGAAAGGAAACAGGTTTTCCTGTTGTTGATCAGATTTTGACTTCATTTACAAATACAGTTCCAGCAGGACTAGAAGAAAACTCCTGAGACTGCTGTCATGCTCATGGTAAGACCTTCAACAAATTGAAAAGAAAGAGGAGTTATGTTAAGACAAACCTGGCATTAGCAATCCTGCACTGCATGGAACGGCCATCACAACTACAAAGCTCAACCACAGAAAAGCAAAGTGGTAAGGAAATGAAATCTAATGAAATCAGCTAATTCCCTGGTTCCATCAACCAGTAAGTCACTTGGATCAAGTCACATCTTCCTTAATGCCTAAATCTCAACTTCCTATAAAAAATAAGCAGAGAAAATTACACTGCACTTAGAACTAGAGGAGATTTTGATTATATCATTAATCATCAGAGGGCAAGTGTTCTTATATAACAGAGATATACCAACATACCACAGCACTTTAGTACAAGCCTCCATTTCCCCTCAAAGCCAACTCTTGGATGCCTCATTGAACATAATGAAATAGCAATGAAAAAATGCAAAAGAACATAAAGCAAAATGCACAAGGTGTGTATCTTTCTTCATTGCTCCTTTTGATCACACCACAAACACTAACCAGCCACGTAGACCTTCTACTGTAGCACCTAGCTAGTAAACAGCTTCTACTCACAAACAGGATTATCTGCAAAGAACACAACTAAGAGCTCACATGGACAGTACAGTAGCTCAGCTGACACTGGATAATGAATTAACCTATGGTAACTCAACCTGGACCAAGATGGTTTCAGAATCTAAGAGCTCACAATTTAATCAAATAGTGTAGTGTTCTATTCATAGGGAATATTGTCCCAAGGATGTAGCATACAGCAAGATGCACACAAGTATTTTGTGAAGCCTGCATGCCCCCCAAATGTTTGCCACAATTTCAGCTAGTGACACATACAAAATTAAAACAGACATCCAATAGCAGAATGGGGCAGCAATTCCACTGGGAATATTTTCTCTAATGAAAAGCATATAAAGAAATACTGGATATAGGAAACAAGGCAACTCCCTTAATGTTTGTTTTCTTTGAACAGCAAAGAACTAATGCTGGGGGCAGTGTATGGAGCAGGGGGAGCCCACAATGAGAGATCTGGGATCTATTTTTCTCTTTTTACATCTTACCTATCTGCACGTATGTGGAAACAAAACTGCAATATAAACTCAGAAAATTCTTATATGAAGAACTTAAAAATACAAAACAAACAAGCAAACAAAACACCAAAGCAATTGATGACTTTGTTTTGGGGAGCATGGGCTAGCTGTTCTGCTAGAAACCAAGCAAATGCCCAAATGTGGCTCTATGTAACAGAGAAAGTGTCAGGAAAGACAAATCAAGCAATAGCACACTCTTTTCTCCAATACTCTGATGGGTTTTGGCACGAAGGCACTTTCCTTTCTGAACCCTAACCAGCATCCAGAGCTACACAGGATGGCAGATATGTGAAACTGCCATGACAAGCACTATAAGGTACATCAGATACATGAAAGTTGGTAGAAAATTTTCGCCTCCCATCCCAGGAGTTCAGTGTCTGTTCTTTTTCTATCAGCACAGTAAGCATGTTCATTTTCTGCTCCTGAGGCTGACACAAAACACTTTAAGAAGCCAGATAGCTGCAATACATGGAAGTCCTGACCACCATGAGAAACTGGCAGCTTGTTTCCCACACTGACCTGGGACCACAACCACTAAACAACAGTTTGGGGCACATGATCATTGGCTTTTGCTTCAACTTACCATAAAATGACAATCCCTGCAAGCAGCTGCCATGAAAGTGGACTGAAACAGCAGAATTTAGCTTTGATATATGACTTAAAACCTGCAGTATCAAGCAAGAGGCAAAAACCTGAATGCCTTTCAGGCTCACTGTAACAGCCTGTAATGAAAAAATATTGCACAGTGAGTTCTGAAAACTTTATAGGATACACTGCTTTTATAGTTTAATAGGCTCTTCTACATCCTTCTACTTAAGTATAAAGTACCATATTAAATACCAAGGTTAGTATAATTTCTGATTGTCCTCATGTGTCTGAGCAAAAATGATGGGACGTTATATACTCGGGGGCAGTTACAGCTGCCTCTTGACAGCAGAACTCCTAGCTGAGAGCATTTTGGCCTCTGGAAGGAAAAGAAAATGCACACAATATTTATTTGTAATAAATACATACACACTACATAAACTGATTTATCCTTGTAACTGATCTATGCTCAGTATAACTGGATACTTTTGCCATATCTTCAGACATATCCTTTTCATGGTCTGATGGGTTTCTATACTTAGGAAAATATGCATAGCCTGGAAGTTAACATAATGTGTATGCTAAATAAACATCCTTGGAGGAAATAACAGCACCTACCACTACCTAGCCAGCTGAACACGAGCGATGCCAACAGTGGATCGTATATCCACGTGCATGTGTGCACATTGATGTGAGCTGGAAACAACAAGGCCTGTATGGTTTTGGCATAAGGTTTTGCTCAGCCCACTTTGCAGTGCTGATCCATGAACATTTAAACAGCTTTGGATCTAAAAAATGGCACAAGAATAAAATTCTGTGATTTCTGCACAGGAAGCACACGTGGCCTATGCAGCCCCCAACTTTCCACAGTAGAGAGAGAAAGTGAGCAGAGAGATTAAATGAGTTTAAAGGAATTCCTTGAATTAAGACAACACAGAACAAACTTGCTGTCAACTTCATCAACAGCAGAAACCAAGAATGAAAACTACTGCAACTAGGTTACCAACTTCATCTACCAAATCTGGAAGTCACTTTAAACACCCAATGCAGACTAAAGGAAGCAAGACTGCTGTTTTCAATACATGGCTGCCAAAATATCTGCTACAGTTTTTCAACCTACCTGCATAATCTCTAGGCAATTTTAATCAGACACAGCTGTTCATGAAACTTAAATGGTGTTTTTCTCCCTGAAACATTCATTCCCCCTAGAACATTAATATTTCTTGGTTAAGAGTCCCATATTAGAAATCATTTTGTGAAATACAGTCTGTTAAAGTGGAGAGTCCATGCAGAAGTTTTTGCTAACTGACTCATGCACACAGAAACATGGAGCAAATGTTAGTTACCCTGCATACACAAGCATTCACAGGCCTCAAGTAAACACATTAGAAGGCAACAAATCACATTGGTGCATACTGTGTGGGTGGAACTGGGATTAGTTTGAAATGATTTCTTGTTCATTAGGTTATTACTTTTTAACGTACATTCCATTTTTTTTAGTACATAGTTTCAATCTTATCAACTAGAATTTACAATCCTTTTATGGTACCTATATTTTACATCTAGAAGAGGCCACCATGACCACCTGATTTGATCCCCTCCTTGTAATGCAGACTGAAGAAACCACTCTCAGGTTTTAAAGCTTCTCATTTGCTATATATAAATTAGCTGCCAAAGCATGACTGAAAAAGGTATTTAAAGTGACAATACAAAGAGGAAGAGATGACATTCAAAGGCACTGATTACTTACATTTTACAGCAGTTACATTCCTGATGTTTGCAATAGTCCTGCCTTGACCTCTACTTGGACACCAGTGTGACGACACTTCATTGCTGAGATTAAGCATTTATGGTCAAGGTCATACTTTATTTAAACACACTGCAGAAGGACATTAAATTTTACAGGTCAGATTCACCATGGTACTTGAGCAAAGCTGGGGGTGCAAGGCAGAGAAAACAGCCAGCTCACGTGAGAGCTGCCAAGGTGCAGCTTCCCTTCATGGGCCCAAAATAAACATCCTCGTCTTTCTTATGGCCAGACAGGTCTCTCAGCCCAACACAGCTTCTCTCCACCTGGATCTTAGAGGGGTGGCAGGGGCAACAGTATTGCATCAACCAGCACCACTGTTTAACAGGTTTGAGTCCCGAGGTGAGACAAAATCCTGTTTTACCAACAGTAGCAAAAGGGGACAGCAGCTCTGCCAGCCATTACCAGGGTTTTGCTCCCTTGAGAGCTCCTTCTCGCAGATGGAGGTCCCCACTTGCTGTTCAGAGGCACTTTTAAGTCACCTTGGGCCTCAACACTGTAATGTATGGAAAGGTACTAAAGCAAGTTTCTGTGAGTCAACGTCACAGCACAAAACCATCGGGGATACAAAACCATCACCACACACCCTCCCTGGCCACAGCACATTACACCTGCACCTCACTAGCAGCAATCATTTCAACCAAATGATGCATGTATTTCAACCGTAACTAGGAACACAAATATCAAATAAGGTCCTGACTCATTCCACCTAAGGCACCTGAAATGACTGCAATCAATAAAGTCTCCCTATTGCACACCCAGTAAGAACAGACATCTCCTGCAAATGTTACAGCCCTGAGAACATACTTGATCCTCCAGGCATCAGTGTTTTTGTTTGACTGTACAGCTATGAGCCTTTGCCAAAAGGAGAAGCTCAGCTCTCCCTGCTGCAGACAGAGAAACAATACTGACACACAGACAGATGAACGCTAGGAAGGCAACAGGATCCACTTCATTTTATCTGGGGCAATCTTTCAGCCATATAATGAAATAAAAATCTCTTGGGGACCTTAGATCAAAATGTTTTTTGGTCTAGCAACCACGACTCCCCCTCAGGTTCCACGTGGGTTACGGGTTTAATCTCATCTTCCTGCAAGCACACCGGCAGGAATACAGCCACCCTTGACTCCATCAGCTGCTCCATGGCTGCAGGCTTAGGCGAAGCAGAATTCAGCTGTGCATGCCCACTAGGGCTCTAATGCTGGGAATAGAACTGGAACACACAACCAAGGTAATTTAACCTAGAGAAAGATAATTCACTACTAGTATTACCCCTCGCCCCCTTCCACAGCCCCAAATGCATCAGTGACAAGTACCCAGACTTTTCCCAACGAAAGAGTGACTGTATGCCCATTATCTTTACCCTTAACTCTGCACAAGCTGTAGAAATGTCTGTACCTGAATCTAAGGTTATTGATATCGCTCTGAATAGGGATGTCTTCCACAAAAGTAACCACAATACTAATATTGTATAGCAGGATGGAGATCTGAACTGGGCACCTGTTACTTAATGCAACTTTCTGAAGTCAGATTTAACTTTCTGGATGCTTTTTTCTTGTGGCTAGTGCTGATGGTTACCAAAAGCATGAAACCTAACATGTCAATCTACATGAGAAGGAAGCCTCTTCTCCATCCCCCTCTGTCCTCACCGTGTTTCCTTTCAGGGCATTTATATAAGATAAACACAAAACGGCTCCTTCACTTGCAGTGACTTGAGACATAAAAAGCAGGAAAATTCCCCTAATCCCAAGATCTTCTCAGTGAGGTGTTATCTTTTGTCTCTTCTATATAGTACTTCTCAGAGCAAATGTTCTTTTAAAGCACTCCCTGGCCCTGCCCACAAAGGAGAAGATAATATCATCAGCTATGGAAATGTCCAGGCTTCTTTTTGAAAGTCAGGATGTGATATAGAAGATTATTAAATACTACACATACAACCATTCTTTAATTCCACAAGTCTTCCATTCACCACTGCCTACATCCAAAGCAAGTCTGTACCTCCACATGTGCACAGTTGTGTAAGCCCAATGTGCAGTTGCACATCCGCCCCTCCTCGTAAGGGTTGCCAGCAAATTTGTGAAAATAGAGAAGTCAACTACATACCTGCCTTCCTACAAGAGATAAGGCACAGGGTCTCACACCTGTCAAGACACTGAATTCATTAATTTCTAGTAACCACAGGCTTTCACTAGATCTCCTCCGTACTTCCTCATTGGGCATTTGTGTACATTCTCACCAGTGACAGAGGTAGCTGCTCAGCTCTCACTGTTGGGTCACTGCCAGCAATCTTCCACAAGCCAAGTTGGGAAGGTGTTGTATGTTAAGAAGTGGCAAGAAAGGCAGGAAAATCTGATTGTGTGCATTTTCAACACACAAATGCTAGTAAATGTAGAGAACCTAAACTTGACCTCCCATCCCTTCTTGTGCAATTGCAGATCATGAAGGCAGTTACCTCACTTGGATGCTTTCCACAGCTCCACTTTTCCCACCATTCAGGTTAAATGGCTGAGCTCCCTGTACATCACCCAAAGGTCTTTTGTGTCACTAACATGATGCCATTGATGTCATCGCTGTAACAATCAACCCTGAAGCACAATGCGATGAATGTTTCTCCAACTCACATTCACAGCACATTTGTTCCAGCAGGCTTGAAAATGAGAGGATGAGGCAGGCTACTTCCCGCTCAGTAGGTTTTTGCTCCAATCTAATTAAAAACATTCAGCAATTCACTGAAGTTCCTAGAGAACTGCACATGTACCATACTTTAAAATAAGCTCTAAAAGCAAACAGCCCTTTTTTTCTTAAAATGAACTCCCCAGATGGAGAGGTTTCCTCAGAAGTTTCTTTGTGATATTATACTGAAACTGCTGAACCAGAAAAGTTGAGCTGCTTCTGAGCTATCTTGGTCTTCTTGTTATTGCTAATAGTTTTCTTCTTCATCTAAAAGCTAACAAGGAAAGCCACTGCTGGTTCTCTGACATGCAGAGAAGTGACAGTACAGCTCACTGGAAACAGGCAGCCGTGGTCACCTTGGTCTGAAACTGGGTCAGAGATGCCAGCTCACAGTTATATGGGAGAAATACACAAGCAATATTGGGGATTCAGAGGCTGAGGACAAGATCATCCTTTTCTTGCTGGTAGAACTCAGGTAATTCAGCTGTAACAGCTCTGAAAAGGCAGCTTCCTCACAACAAAAGGTATGTTTCATGTACAATTTTTGGTAAATTTTCCTCATTACTGGGAGAAGTGTCAGGGAATCTATGTGAACAGCCAAGCCAAGCCCTGCACTGCTACACCACCTTAATCCAAAGAGAGCCATGAACGAGAGATTGCCACTATTGTGCATTATGTTGTTGCTTTTTGGAGAATGTGTGCTGATGGAAGGTCAACCCAGCTCCAAAAACTGTTAAGATTACTGGACAAATTCAGTGGGGAAGACTACAGTCTTTATGTATTCTGCTTGTAACTCCGCCCCTGATACTGAAAACAGACCTTTTGCCAGCTAAAGTCAGTTTGACCCAGGGAACTGCAGCACAGCATGTCACACACAATGTCAGAGACATTCTTGCCATCAAACAAGTGCTAAAGGATCCTTTGGACTAGCTAGCTATGATATCACCAGCTTCCAAATTCAGACTTTCTCAGGAACTGTCCCTAAATGCCTCGAAAAATGCCTGTCCTCATCTCCAGAAACAAGAGTGCCCTTAAGCTGTACAGCCGAGAATAAATTCCTTCAGGGTTGTAACAACCAATTAAGGAATGTGAAGCAATTACTTTTATATCCATACAAATGAAACTCCTCCAATGCAATTAACAATCCCTTATCATCTACTGTTGAATTTGTGGAAACCATATGCTGTACACTCTCTCCTCCCCCAACCTGCCCACTATTTTAAGCAGTTTGTTTTAGCTAATGTAATGAAACCTACCTATTCAAGAGAAATAATAGATGTGTGCACATTATCTGAGTATTTTTAAATGTCTTTTTTAATTTTAAATATAATTTCATTTGAGATTTTGCAGCTTTCATTTCTATTAATAAATTATCATTTCTTCTTTATAAGTGATGAGCTAGTATGTCATGTAATTTCTTTCCTCTAAATAGACTAAGACTTTGATCTAATGCAAACCCTTGCTGGGAGTAGAGACACTTTCTGTCTAATCTAGTTACAAAAAATATTCAATTAAACTTGGGATTTTAATTCATTTAGTTATGAAAATTAGATGAGCTCAATAAGGTACATTTGATTTGCCATAAGGGAAAAAAAAAAAACCAAACCAAAAAAAGAAGAATATCTGAAAGGGAAACAAACATGAATGGAGAACAAAAGTAGCTTTTTCTGCTCATGTTGAAAGGTGGATAATATGAAGAGTCCGAGTTCCATTTTGTGTGCCTATATAAAACACAGCCACAATGAGTTTGTGCAAATTATATCCAAGAGATACATGAGCAGCTGGTATCAACATCCTAATCGTCTCTTGGGTAACAAAAATCCCCGTAGGTCATAACTGAGTCCACCCCAGTCAAGGGAGATCTGATTCCTCACAACAGGATTACACCATCCACACACAACTCTTCTCCATCTCCGTGCGAGGAGAAAGAAAAATATCTGAATTATTTTTCAAAAGCAGAACAGAGCAACATGGATGTCTCTGACAGAGGGCTCCTCCCTAGTTTTGCAGCCATCACTCACCATTTTTGCAGATGGGACAGCACTGGTCAGGCTCATACACGGGATCCACACACTCGGTCTGGGGACAGGCTGAGACCGTGCACAGCACTTCGCCATTGGCTTCACAGCGACACCTTTCACACGGAGAAACCTGAAACACAAACCCAGTCACCCTTTAACTCCTTCACTTAACGCACTCCTGGAGTGTGCACTGCCCACCCTCATCTGCAACGTTCTTTCCTTCACATCTTTTCCCTCCCCGCTCTAAAACAAATGGGTGTTGTGGCCTAAATAATGCAGAGAGCAAGACTGGGCTCCTGCGAAATTACGGAATCACGGCGTGAAAAGAAAACCAAAACAAAACAGGTTCTTCTCTGCACCTACACACCGAATGGGAAAGTCAGAGGGATGTTGAAAACAAAAACAGCAAAGACTTTTAATACAAATTAAACAAAAATTACCTTACTGATTTTCTAATGAACTTCCTGAAAATTAAGTTCATAATCTAGTTTAGTTCTGTAAGAGGTTCAAAAAATAATTTAGATTGAAAAAAATGTATTTTAAGAAGAAAAGTTTCACTAAATGAAGTTTGAAACTTCTTTTAATGGAAATCCTTACTGTAATTTTTTCAGGTTTGAAAGTATTTTGGTAGCAGGAAGTTACATTTTATTGAAAATTTTATTTTTCAAAGAGAAGTCAGGAGAAAAACCCATCCTTTTGAATACAGGTATTTGCCATAGGTTAATTGTTTTTGGACAATTCTTCTAATGCTTGAAACTTTCTGAAAGTAAGTTGAAATTCAAAGAAAGGGGTGAAGGAAAATACAGGTAATCCTTTATACCTGGTGAAATGTTACTGGGTTTGAAGAACTCTTACAGAATAGGAATACCGTGAGATAGTTACTTGAAAGACCTACTTCAAAGAAATTAATTCCCAACAAAAGAGTAACAAGACTCTCTTTAGTAAAAAATGGACTTTGAAATGTCTGCATTTGCCACATGTACAGTCCCAGCTGTCCTCCTCAGCATTCCTGACCAGGTGCATCACACTTGCATTGCTGACATCCTCATACCACACAAGATAGAGGGAAGCAAGGATGTGAAGAGCTATAAATGCTATAATGTAAATCTCACTGCTGCACTCCAAAAAACCACATGGGTACCCATGCTCAGAACACAGGATGAAAATGCAGCTGAACGTTATTATTAGTGATCCTCTAAATCTATAATCTGTGCAGATTACTGATTTACTTAAGGAGGCAGTTGTTTTATGGACCCTTTTTCATTCCAGATTCCAGCTGATGCAGACAATCCCCCATTGCACTTCTTCAATAAGAGCAGAAAAAAAAAATAAAATCTAAAAAAGAAAATAATTATTCGCTATGAAGAATCACCCAGATGTCTAACTTGCAGATCATCTGTTTCTTCTCCCTATTTTTTAGGCAGCCTATCACATTTTTTCCTCAAATCCATTCTCTGCTTGCTTGCCTCTCACATCCTTCTCACTTCCAAAGTTCAAACATGCTGATGCTTGCAAAGCATCATCTCCAACTAAATGCTCATTCATGCTTTGCTACTTCCCTTCCCACCTGCCAAGGCTGTTATTTGCTTATGCACTCACATATCTTTCACGCCCTCTCCTCTGCTTAGAAAGCCTAAATAGGGTCTCCTGCTGTGTTGCTTTCTGCTTTTATTACTATTATTTATTTCAGGTTTCCTTTGCTAGCTACTCACTTTGTGTTTTCTCTTTGCTTTACACTCTAGCAAGGATAACACCACGGGATATGTTTATGAAATCCCACACGGAAGCTGACAGCCCAGTGTGGAAGATCTTTATTACAGACTTTGGGACAATTTTGTCCTGTGATTGTTTTTAAACTGTGACGTTCACTTCCAGAGCTGGAAGATGAGGAGGTTTCTGATCCAGTGCTCAGAGTTGAAAGGCTCAGGTATTTCAAGTAATCACTTGAAGCACACATGAAGTTTTGAGTGAGCTCCTAAGTATTAAGTCAATAATAAGAATCCTTCCTTCTACAGTTGTATCTAGAAACAATACTTACTGAATTATAAAACCATGATTTTTAAGAAGGACTGATTTTTTTCATATTATTTTTAATACAAAAATATTTTAAAATATATAGTCCTACTTATAAAAAGATACCAGCACTCAGTTCCAAGGATCAGGATCAACAAGGCAAACCTACAGCTTTCAATCAGATTTAACACTTTTTGCCATGACTTGGAAAAGATGCAAATTGTCCAAACATCAAAGTTGAATGAGATCAGTAGCTACCACAACAGATATTCCTTAGTCCAGGACACTGCTTAGTAACTGCATCCAATATTGGAAGTGTTGTAAAAACTAGAGTATCTGATGACAATCAGGAAACAAGGCAACACACAGATGTTATTCCCAAAATCTCTCCTCTGTAAAATTTAAGCATATTTTACTTGTGTAGGTTTACTAGACTTCCAAATTTGACAAAGGCTGAAATTCTCAGAAAAATAAGTAATACACTACTGACTGAGAAGCAAAACTGATCTAATTCTTATCTAATAATAATGATTCATGATACACATTTCTGTCCTATACAGCACATACACCTGAAGACTACATCTTTCATGAACAGAGTGCACTGTTAAGGTGATACTGTAGTAATGAAGACACTTCTAGTGTAATAGATCATGGGATTTCAGGGGAATACTTATAGTACACCCTTGGTAAGTACTGTCATCTGTACAACCCACCAACCTGAGTAATGGCAGCAGCAATAAGGATGGTCTCCACGAGCTTGTTTCTACGAAGCTCTTTTCAGGCATGCAAGTAAACCACAGTGGCTGCTAAAATGGTGTCAGCCATTATCTGTTCATCTTTGGACCAAACAACAGCACAATTGCTTTTTACTGACCATCAGGATATAGCAGGAACTGTAGAAAACCCCCACTTTCTGCACCTTAATGGCAGCTCAATACTTGGAGACCTAATTACCACTAGAGAGAGAGAGAGAATAAGACAGTGCCTGTATGTAACAGGAGCTAAATAAATCAGAATGAAAAGACACACTTGGTCCTTCATTTCCCCTCTCTACCCATGCAATGCAAGCGCATTCCCTGCAGTGCAGTTCCTAGTGGCAGTCAATGCAAGGAGCATGCCCCTTGTTCCTTTGGGGAATGACCAGCCCAGCAGCACTCACGCTCAGCACTTCTGACATAACCAGGCCAGACTGGAAATAATATCAATCTCTCTCTGATGATAATGATACCACGTCTCCATGGGCTACAGATGAAGCTGTTAACTCTACAGCAGCAGCAGTTCTGCCTACGGAAAACCTGCAGGAAAAAGACAAGAGGCAACAGAAGTCTTGGGTATTCACCAGGCAGCCGTAAAACCTGTAGAAAATAGATGGCAAAAAAACCTGGCTCTTTAGAATTGCTTAAAGGGAAGTTTATGAGCAGAGGTATAGGAGTTGCAGGCACTGCAAAAGAGCAAACACACTACAGTGTAGACTGCTAAGTTTTCCACTAGTGGGGTGTGAAGAAAGCTGTAGCTTAGTAAGGGTAGTAGGTCTATCCAGCAGCTTAATGTAAATAGTCATAATTATGAAGTGACAAAAAGCATTTGTAGTCCCAGGTAATTTGAGCTTTCCTCTACCACATGTGCAACTTCAATTACAAACCAAAAAGACATCAAAACAAAACCCACAAAAAAGCCGGATTAAAAACAGATATACAATCTACATTTGATTCCTTAAGCCTTGAAAGCACGTAAATTTAAAAAAAATAAAGCCAGTCATAATCCCAAAATTATTTTCTTCTGTGCTGGAATTTTTACTAATATTTTCTTGCTACTGACACAACTCAGGAGAACATGAATGGGGTTACACTGACAATAATAAACATAACAGCCAGGCTTTTACTCCTCTGTGCCTTCAAAATACCACGTATCTTTCAAAACTCATTTGGGTTTGTTGACTTCCAGATTTCCAAGTCACTTACCCACAAAAAATACCATTTGTGCTAGCAAGGAAATTCTAAAAGACACAAGGCAACAGCTTTCAAAATTATAGGTCTTTTCCAAAACATTGCACTTCTGAAGATAATACATGTTTCTTGTAAGACTCCATACATCAGCCTTCATTTTCAAATTTTACTTGGAAGATTTGGACCACGTGCTTTAGAAATCTCCAGCTTCAGCACAGAACTTTAACACCCAGTGCATTTCACCAAATAAAGATTTTGCTACCAGTTCCACTAATATGGATGTTGTGATCACACTGCTATTTTGCCTCACAATACCCACAGGTGACCAGAGTGGTGCTGATGGAAACAGCTTTATGTGACCTCATCCTTTCCCTACACCCAAGTTGTGTTTTGTGCTGACATCCATGTCCTTTTTTGAAAACACAAAAATGCATGCACACATGCACACACAGGCAAAGCCTGAAGGACAGACTGCAAATCAAAGAAGAAACACATCAAACCTCAAATTCCCTGGCACACTCAGCTTCTGGCTCCAGTCAGGGCAATTCTTTGCCATGCCAAGCCATATAGGAATTTTATATAAACAGACTCACAAACATTTATGTGTAATTACACATCTATACATAAATGTTTGTGCAGAAAATGTCACTTAAATGTTAGGAGGTCACCTTTTTCTTCCTTCAGTGATGTCTGGTACTCTTTGCCACAAATAGTAGGTGCAGATGCAGAGAAAAATCACATCACTATCCATTTATAACTCCTTCCCTGGCCTTAATCAAGAGATAGCATATTAGTAACCTCTCTAAGACTATCAACTTTAAACTCACAAAATTACCTTTGAAACTGCAGTTTTGCAATTGCTTCCACTGAGCAGCAGCAACCTGACTACATCTGCACCTCGTGTTGCCAGACAACTCCACTGACTGCAGTGGCCTGGGCAAACAGCTGCATTTACAGCTTGTGCTCACAATATTGGAAACAACGCTGAAGCTCAACTAAAAAACAAGGTTCTCACATAGGAAAACAATCAGGCAGTTCCACTGCCTAATTGTGTCAGTAACTTTCCTTGCTTGTTCTGAGCAGACATCCCTTCTCACCTGTGTTTCCAAAGCTGGGTAAAACAAAGCAGTAAGGGAACCAATGTTTCATTAGAGGAAGATATAAAGACAAGGGTTAAAAGCTCAATGGAGTTAAAAAGAAAGCAGAAACCCAAAATCTTTTCAGAACATTTCTGTAAATGTCACTGTTCAATGCTCCATTTTTACCAAGGCTGTCAGCCATATTCAAACATACCAGGGAACATTAAGGTTCTATGCTTACTACACATTTAACACAGAATTTTAGGCTTGCTTTACAGCCATTAATGCAACACCACTACAGAAAAAGGCTAAGAAATGGAACTCTGTAGAAGAGTGTGAATGAAAAGCAGGAAGAAGCCTTTAAAATGCTGACCTATGGAGAAAGTGTGGAGAAGCTTCATCTTTTGGCCACCCCTCAAGAATTAAGTTTGCTGGAAAAGAAAGGATCTCACAAGCCATCTCTGAAAAGGTCATACCAACTAGCTACTATTAACATAGTTGCTCCCTCTTAAGTAGAAAACTGCCCCCCTGAAGTTGAATGCAACCCTTGAGGGTGACATGGACAAAGGGAGGATGATACAATGTTTTCTGCCACACTTTGCAATTCACCAGTGCTCTGCACATTACTGCCTAAGAAGAGCAAATGACAACACTTTTACTTATTATGGAGAAACTAGTTCTGCTCTGTTATTTATTTTCTCTTAACTTGAAGAACATGGAAAGACATTATGAACCAAAGCTAAGTTTTCAGGAACATGCAAATACCAGACAGCAAAGGTGGCAACTTACTTTCAGCCTTCAAAAATACTTTTTTTTTTCTGTCCTGAGAGGGTCTCAGCTTCCAGAACCTTGAATTATATTTCAAACACCCCTCATTATATTCAGCATGAAACTCTCCAGCATATTCAGAAATGGGGTTTGGAACAGCCCTGTATCTAACAGTCATTCACAAGAAAATTCAAAAGCCATTCCTCAAGCCTGCTCACAGGTCTCAACCACAATAAAATACTAAATGGAAAAAGACAAGGTAAACAACCAGAAAACTGGCCCCAACTCCAAAACTTTTGAGTGCACTGTAGGATCTTGCATTTTCAATGATAACAATCTTGCACAGCAATGCTAAAAAGACCCTAGTTAAAAGGATTTCCCTGAACATGAAGCCTTTCAAGTTCTTTCTTTAAGTATCACTGCAATCTAGACTACAAACCATGCCATTATTAAAAAGAAGGCCTATAGTCATTCTCAGAAAGCAAACATTATGCAACCTTGGCAGCACTACTTGAATAGTTAAAAAGGAAAAAGAAATTACTGTTAAAAAAGAAGGGATCATCACAGACTGATTACTCGGAATAGAACTCAGCCCACAAAACCCTGCTTGATCCCTGCAAGGCAGAAGTTTAACAGATAATAGTTAAATAAGGAAACAAGGTATTGCTGAAAATTTTCACAAAATCCGTAACACCACTGAGTAGCATGCTTCCAAGTAGCATCTTTTACTGTAAATACCAAAGGAATTAATAAAGATCAGCACCCTCACTTAAAAATGTTAGAGTACCATAGAGCAAGAAAGGTCATGTTTAAGGGGAATATTTTACAGGACTGCAGAAATAATATTAACACAAAAAGGTAAAGAGGAGGGGCAGACCCAGAACACCCTCTGAGAAAGCAGTTAAAGATCATAATACCACTTTAAACAAGAGAATAACCCACAAAATGACTTTTGGCTTCATTCCTTACCATGAACTCCTCTAAGGTCTGGTAGGTTTTCCCTCGGAACTCGCAGTAGTTCTTCCTCTCCTTGCACTGCGGGCAGCACTGCGTGGTGTCCACATGGATGCAGCGAGGGTGGAGCCTGGGGCACTCGGGCTGGATACACAGCGGGCCCTCCTCAGTGCAGAGGCAGGGGCAGGCAGAGGGGCCCGGCGCGAACTTCTCCCCGATGGCGTAGACGAAGCCGCTCTCGTCCACGCAGCCTTTCCCACGGTAGTCCGGATAGGCGTACTCCTCCGGAGGCTCGGGAGTGACGCTCGCAACAGATGCTGGGAGAGATGAATCTTCAGCCACCTGAGGTTCCTCAGGAGCAGCATCCCTTTGCTCTTGCACTTGAATGCTCCCAGATTTACCGCTTGTCCCCTGGCTGTTCCAAGCCTGCTTTTGCTTAGTCCAAGACTCCTTGTTCGAGTAGTTCCTGTTTCCTTTGCTCTTCCAGTCCCGGCTACCCTCCTCCCTCCCGCTCCTGCCGATCTCATTCATTTTCCCTGGACCTGTCTGGCTGTCCCTTGTAGACGTGTGATCCCTCTTTTCCTGGCTCGCCTTTATCTCCTGTTTGTCTTGAGCCTTGGCCAGTTTTTGTACGGGTACGGTGGAGCTACAGAGGGCAACCATGAGGCAGCAGGTTACGAGAAGAGAACTAGAGAGAGCTCCAATTGCCATTGCAGTAGAGCTGGGCATCACCTACTGCATCCCACAGGGGACACTGCATTCACATCGGAGGGAAGCGCTTCATAAAACCACAGTCCCTAGGAAAAGAAGGATTAGGAATACTTCAGCTTCTGCACTTCTTCCCCCCCGCATCCCGCCTCGCCTCCACCGATGCAACATCCCAAACAATATGCAACCTGCCTCGGTAGTTTATGCAAAAGGCAAACAGCCTGCTGCTGCATCCCTCCTCCTCCTCCCCCGCTCTGCCAAGTCTTATAAATAGCAGGGCTCTGGACAGGGACCGGGCGTCTTCGGCTCCGAGAGCACCACGCAAAACTCCGGGGAGTCAGCGTTTGCTAAGGCAGGTGCAGGCAAAACTCAGAGCGCTTGGGGCTTATTTTTAACTTTCAAATGACAACATGTGAAGAGGACGGACGCTCGAAGAATTAAATGGAGCTCCCCAAAATCCAGCAGGGTCCGAGTGCTATTCACTGTCTGTACACACGATTGTTAATGATTTTCATTAACCTCTTATTCAGTCCGAAGTACGCTGGTTTGGGTTTTGTTTAAATACCTACCAGCGAACAGTCTACTGTAACAGACAACTAAAATCAGGCACATTAAAGCGAGCAAAGACAAACTACCTCCCTTCCGAACTAGCCAAACCAGCACACAACACCACCTCTTCCTCGCCCGTGTTCGAAAGACAAGGTAGAGCCGCTCCGAGTTTCCGCAGCCGAGGCTCATTTAACCCACATCCTCCAGGAGTTCGGCAGCGCTCCCGGCTCCTCTCCCTGAAACACTGCACGCCAAGTCGGGGGGGGGAAAAAAACCCCAACCAAACCAAAATACGTACACTACGCCGGCCACGACAAGCAATGCCGCTGCAGCCTCCCGGCAGGACCCCACCTCCGCGGTACCGCTCGCTAAAGCCATTCAAAAGCATCTCTCTCTACCCGCTCGCCTCCCCGGCCCTCGGCGACGGCACCGCGGGGCACCGCGCTCCGCCCGCCCG